>CAEMYA010000463.1:1115169-1133017 GCA_903131615.1 Diplodus sargus | reverse complement strand
TCTCCTTTTAATGGCCCTCAGTTCCCCCCCTGCAACCAATTTACAGTTTTATCACACTGAATCACGTTTTTGTGGGGGCCTATTTAGCTGTTTTTACTTGCGTCACTGTACAAGAATTTCAATGATGTCAAGAGGAAAATCGGCACACTGCTCCGAACGTTCCCCTCCATTCCAACATTTTGGGAATTTTTCATGTACTTTTAATACAATCAACAGTTTTGAACGGATAAAGCATTTGACGGAGACGGATACATCTGACAGTACACGGAGACCCAGGCACTGCAGTAGCAGCTGTTTATGACAGACTGATGCGTGCGCGTGCACACACACTCACACACACACACACGAAATATACAAACAGACACACAGCTCTGCAGAGGGCTCAAGATGGAGTCTGAGCCACAAAACACCATTCTGTCAGACACCCCCTCACCGTGATGGAGATGTCTTTTTGGTGCAATTAGGCTAGCACAGTGTCTTTAAAATCTCCATGAAAACGATACATATTATCAAAATGCTTTATTTCTTTAGAATCGGCCCTTACTGCGACAGCAGACACAGACGTAGAATTAAATGAGTGCGTTATCCCGACAAGCTACAAAGATAAGTGCCACACACCTTAATGTAACCCCAAGAAACCGACAGCAGGTAATTGGCTTCAGGCATTTTGGACCCCGTTTTCTCGTTCCTACACAAAGCCAGAACTGTAATCCAATAAAAGAGTAGAGGCAGAAGAACAGAATTCTTTCAGCGCCGAAAAGGATGATAAAAAGAAAAATAATCGTCTCTTCTCTCCTCTGGTGTGTCTATTCCCAGCAGCTAAGAGAGCAGCTTGATGATGGCTCACTCTCCCTCTCAGGACCAGAAAAGGGCCAGCTCGTAGTTCCCATGCTCCAGGATGGATGGATAGATGGTGGACTGAGGATAAAATAGGCGTTGTAGCCAGGCTATATGAGGAGGAGAATCCAGCAGGCTCGATAGATCGACTGGAGCGGCAGCAGCTGGAGCCGTGTGCTGGGGACTCTCAGCGCACTGATGAATAATGGAGAAGAAGCGAGGAGGGGGGGAAAAACGGCGATGGAGACAGGAGGAGGAGGAGGAGAAGGAGGAGGAGGGAGTGAGGCGGCGATGTTCATCTGACTAGAGGGGGGGGTTCCTCCACTGGATTTGTCTTGCTCCGCTACTCTCATTGCTGTGGCGCTCGTGCTGCCCCTCCTACCCTGCCTTTTTCTCTCTCTCTCTCCGTGTTTCGCTCTTTTTCGTTCCCTCCCTCCCTCCCTCTTCTGTCTCTTTTTTTTCCCCCTGCTGTAGTCTGCCAGCCCCAGCAACACGCTCTCAGAACACATGATTTGACAAAGTGGGGAGAAGGGGGGAGCCCTAATTACAGCTTGGCATTGGCGTATACATGAGGTTCAGGAGGGATGCTTGAGTGATTGACGTATAATATCCAGACTCTCCGTCTCTCGTCTCCTTTCTAGCTCTCCAACCTCTGCAGATAAAATCCATCCTCTTTAATTCCCGGCCCCTGTAATTCCCTCTTTTCAGCCATTGTGAAGGAATGTCACCGAGCCGTGCAGCTATGCCTCCCCTCTACAGTAAAACAATGAGAGTTGAGGAAGGGGATGGGGCACATTTTGAGGAGCGTGAATGCACAGCGACTGTATTTTTATCGCCATTATCTCTATTATCATCCGCTCGCCTCCCTCTCCCTCCTTTGAGTCTTCTGTTACCGCCTGACATCCCCGAGTGTGGTGGCCATTGTGGAGAACTCACAAGCCCCGTTCATTATCTGCATCCCAATTCCTAATATTAGATGCTGTCAAGGGTGTCTGTGGAGGGCTATTTTTAACGGCCGAGAGACAACATGAGAGCGGGGAAGACGGTCAGTGAGGGTGGAGAAAAAGAAGAAAAAAAAATGGAGAGATGGGAGATAATTGCATCCTTCCCCAATTTAGGTGACAACAGCCTCTCTCTCTCTCACTCTCTCTGCCTGTGAGTAAGTGTGTATGCCAATTACCAGAACACCCCAGCGCCATGGCAACAGCATCAGGCGGCCAAGTGTGAGGCTGTTGTGAGAGGAGGAGAGAAGAGAGGAGAGGAGAGGCTTCCCCCTTTCCTTCCCGGGCAGACATGTGGTGTAGCTGCTGAGCTGTCACGAGGACACACCACACACGTCTCCGCTCCGTCTCTCCCTCACTCTCCACCACTTACATGTCAATTTCTCTCCCGGCTGCCACTTGCCAACACAGTCATCAATCTCTCTGTCTGTCTGCCTCGCTGCCAGAATCAATGGCCTGTCCTTGGAGCAGGTGTCGATACGGCTGCCGCGCACAAGGCCGGGGCCACCTGCCTGGAATACACTGTTACATCAGTAAATCCGGCCAATCTCCGAGGCGCGTTTTGCGCCTCTGTGAATTCAGTCACGATTTGTGTTTCGTGAAAACCCACGAGGAAGGCTGCGGTGCCTTCGCTAATGAGGAAAATACCCATGGCCCTCGCCACTTCAGAGCCAATCCATGGAAAACCGTAAACAGAAGTTCCCAGAGAACCTCTCAGCCCGATGTTTGTGTTGGTGTGTACGAGTTTGGGAAGATGAGGGGGAGATCAAAAGCTTCCCCGAGAGGATTCCGGATTATCCTCCCACTGAGGGAAAGAACCAGAAGCCGGGAGGGAGGACGCAAGAAAGGAGCGAAAAAAAAAAAAGAATTAAATAAAAAAAAGAAAGCGAGGAGGCAGTACTTTATATAATAGCTCACTGCATAATATATAAAGAAACCAGAAATAACAGCGGGGGATGTCTCTCTGCAGTGTGTTGAAGAGCTATGCTTCCCCACAGGCTGAAAGAAATGCCTCCGTACACTCACACAGCAGCAGCAGCCTAAAGATGCTGTTATCTACAGACAAGCACAGTGGATGCTGACATGTCTCACACATGTTTAACACACCGGGTGCCTGTGTGTTTCAGAACGAGTGTGTTATGGCGAGTGCACGTTTTGATTTTTTATTGTTGGTTTGGGGGGACAGAAGGGAAGCCTCTTTACCTCCCACTGAAACCGTGACGCTGGAGGGAGATTAGCGTCTCAGAGCCCCGTGGGCATCTCTTTCTCACATACCCACATAGTGTACATCCTTATTCCATTCTTTCTCCCATTCACTTCCTCCCAGCCTCGAGCGTCATTTCTGTTCTCCCTGCCTGTGTCAGAAAATGGACAGGCTTTACCCTCATGTGGTAGATTATTGTTTGCTTTGAACTCATCAGCTCTCTTCATCTGTGCTGGTTCGGACTGAAGTTGCGCCTTTGGGCCACTAGTGGGTGCACTATGCTCAGTCTGCTGTAGGACAGCCTGCTCGGTGTCGAGGCAGCATTGACCCCTTAAACCCTACAGGGACAGACACTTGACTTATATTAACCTGTCCTCTTTTTCTATTAAATTCAAAAACATGCAAACAAATAGCGAGGTTAGCGATTACTCCACGAATCTAAAAGAACACTGGTGACGATGTGTATGTTTTGAAGAGCAAACGACCACACTACGAGATTACACTTTTTAACCCGGACATTTTTTTTAATTTAATGACTCTTAATGGGCCGCCATTACCCCACAACCTTTAAAGTCAGTTTGTTTATTCTGTGATGAAAACAAAGAGAGTTTGTTCCTCCAGTTTGTATAGGCGTAAAACATCCGTCAATGAAGATCTTTGTCTTCTGATTAAAATGTCTTCCCCCAAATTTCAGAGTACACCTTCAAAAGCCGATTAAAACGAATCAGAATTACTACGATTCAGTTTCCTTCTTTCATCAGTTTATCAGTGTAATCTCACATTTACCCTATGCATTACATAAGATAAGAGGCTTTGTTTTAACGTTGTCGGGTTGAATGTTAAGTAAAACATCAAGCAATACATATATAATACAACCTTCAAAACCTGAAATCTGACATAATGCTCCTCCGAGGGAAGCACTTACTTAACGATCAGCAGAGACTAAGCGGCAAACCTGCAGTGGTTGTGGTTTATCTCTCCCTCGCTTGGGCAAAAATATGACGCAGGTAGTATCATCAGCGTTATGGCAAAGACTCGCAGTGACATAACTCTGTGAAGATCAGGGAACCTACCTACGTATGAAACTGTGCGCACCTCGGTTGAGGCTGCAAACACCTCAACTAAGAGACGGCCTGACAACCTCTCACTTCCTCTGACTCACTCACTCATGCTGATGTGAGTCTGTGTGAGCATGAGTAAATGCAGTTTGTCTGATGCAGTAAGATATATTGGAAAAAAGAACTATTGAGGATCCTGAAGGGCCGCGCTCGCTTAAGCTTTGCTCGCCTCCAAAATCAGAAAGCGCCGACATGTTAAATACAACATAGGCATCACTACACCGAAACATGAATTACAACAGTCAAATGATTGCTCAACTTCTACGGAAATAAACACTGTCACATCAGACAGAAGTGGTATGTATTATTCTAAATTCCCGGAGAGATTTTCGTCACTATCTGCATCCTGTTTGCCACGACCTCTCTCTTTCTCCCCACATGACCTGAGTGTTGAGAAAAAGGAAAGAACAAAAAAACTCCAGGCCTTTGTACTAATACAGAACTTATCACCTGCCTGGGCCCCAGGTGACTCAGAAGCCACAGTCATTTTGCTTATCAACTCAACCCCTTCCTTTATTTCTGTTTAGATCACAAAGACAAACACACATACTCATTTCGGTGCATTTTGCTGTACTTTGCTCCACGTCATTTAATAACTTGGAAAGAAATCAGCTTAACATTGTTTCCAAGGAGAGCAAAACTGCGTATTTATAGTGTAAAAAAACAAAGTTGGGACAGAACTGAAAAATCCAGAGAGGGAAATGCCGTATCTGATCAGCGCTGTATTTGACTATGATGTTTTGGTGAAAGACACTGAGGCCTCTCGGCAGGATGCATGCAACACAGCCTGTTGCAGGAACCTCCGAAAAAACGTGCATATAGGTAGAAATAGGAAAATGAAGAAGTTAAGAAAAGAACGTGGCTTTCAAATCTATAGTAACTAATCACACGCCTTCATAAAGAAGAAAAGGCGCTTAAGTACACATTCAGCATCCACAGCAGTTAAAACAAATTATGCCAACCACAAAGCACAAAAAGGATCACCTGAAACTCTGATCCAGCATGTGGACTCACCGTGTTGAGCAAGCGACAAACATTTAAGGCTCAAGAACTACACACAAAGTCTACACAAAGCCTTATAGTCCATCAAGACACCACCAAAAGTTAGACTGATTACAAACCCATTTAAAATTACACACAAAAAACCCCCCGCAAAAAATCCAAGAAAACTCACCTTTCTCCAACCATTCAGCTTCCCTAATTTCCTCTCTTTCTTGTCAAAGCAGCAGGCTCCCATGTTGCTGTGTGTGGAGCGCAGAGCAGAGTGGGGCTGCTGTCTGTTAAAGTGTCTGTCTCAGTCTGACTACAGTGAATAAAGGACCGAGCTTTGGCTCTCTTACGCCGGGAAACGCCACAGCTCTAGTGACTCACTTTGGGTTGCGAGGTCTGACTAGGCTTTACCTCACACCCTGTGTATGTGGAGCAATGACTGAGTGTGTGAGTGTGTGTGTGTGCGAGGGACAGACCTCTGCCTCATACACACTCCCTCATGGGGGTAGTCCCGCCTCTAGTTTCTTGCTGTTCACTACTCCTGCAGCTGGCAGTAACAGGCAGCTCGAAGGTTTACGCTGTCAATATCGCGCTGATCATTCCGATGACTAGAACGTTTCCTGTTTAGATGAACGCACTCGATTTCCTTGAGCAAAAGGCAAGCTTGTGTTTTTATTCCCCCTGGCAGTTAAAATTTGCTCGGTTGGAAGTTTGTCTGATGTCTGTAGTTTACTGTATATCCCGAAACGCCCAAAGTCAGAGGAAAGGTCTTATGTTTCAAGAGTCTGAGTTTACAAGAAACGGTTACACCACTGTTCCGTGGTAGAATAGTGCTGTCGGAACGTAACTCGCTGAGCTGCTTCTTGGTGAGTGGATGTGCACGGCTCTCCAGAATCTAGTTGTTGATCTGACCTCTTCACTACTACCAAGTGTGGGAGTGCAAACCGCATTTCCCTCAAGGATTCCGTAGCCTTAAAATAATCCCTCACACCGGTCCGTGCACAAAGCGTAACACAATTACGCACAATCACGTAAGGATCATGTAGACCTGTAGAGGCTGGTCAAAGCCCAGCAGCAACAGTGCTGAATCATATGATTGATTTGATCTGCTGATCACGTCCTTGATTGATCTCTTGGGCTACAAAATGTCAAACTCACAGTTTCCCAGACCCCAAGAGTGTTATTTGCACCGATGACTCGATTAAAATAACAACATTTGGCGACTATTTTGGTTATCAATACATAAATACAACAAATGTATAATATTCTGGGTTTTTGCAAACTGTTGGTTGGACAAAAAAATACATTTGCTGATGTCACCATGCGCCTTAGGGTATTGTGAAGGACATTTTTAACAGATTTCGGTTGTTCTATAGGTCATACAGTCAACTGACAAAATAACCTGCAGATTAGTGGGTCATGCACAAATCTGTGGCTGCAGCCCTAAATGTCACCCCGACAAAAGGAAAGCAGCTGATTCATCAACTAATCATTCCACTTCTGATTAACAGAAACACGTCGACTGGTCTGTTACAGTCCAACACTCAAAAGATATGAGGCAGAAAATCTTCACTTTTGAGAAACTGGTAGCAGTGAATATTTATACTTGATAAGTGGCTTAAACAATCAATAGTCACCAAAATGTTTCTGCCAATTGACTAATTGATTGCTCGACTCAACATTTCAGCCCAAGTTACAAATAACAGAAGCTCTTCCGTCTTGACACAGAAGAATATCTGACCCGCCAATGTCAGCCATACATAACAGGCAGGACAGTCACGTACAGTGCCGCGGCAGCAGCAGCCCCCTGCACTTCACCTTGGAGGTACAACAGCCGCTTCTCGCGTTTCACCTCCGTCACGCTCATGTTTCATACTCTGCTGCAGCTTGAATAACAGTTTTTCCATCCTAAATACAACAGACTACATTAGCCGATGGGCTTATGTTCTTGTTTAATAAAACCAGGTCGAGTGTAATGACCCACATGACAAAGATACGGCAGTTGTGTAACGTTTTAGTTTACTGTAAAAACAAGGCAGATGATGTCAGAGATATCAGTGGGATTAACCTGATAATATAGACGCGCAGTCACTCAACACGCACATACACAAACAGCTCATGCACGCGAGAAACACGTTTGGCATCAAGTCATTCCGGCACCTACATTTTTAAAGACACTCCTAAATTTTCATCATTCTTAAGGAATTAACTCTCTGGGATGTTCTGCAAAGTAAGAGAAAAAAAAACATACAAACTCCTAAAACAGTTGGTTATTGTTATCACAGATAATTAGATATGAGATGTGAGTGTTATTTCTGTCCACGTACATCACTTTGTCAAGTCAGATCACTGTTGTTGTACAGTCTATTACAGTGTGATTATCTTGGCAGCTGAAGGGGGTCAGTTTAATACAGTGTTTTCAGGGAAAAACCAGCAATCATCTGTCCTTTCTTTATGCCATAGTTGACATTTTTGGGAATTTCTCAAGTCGGGGAGGCTGCTAAAATCGATCATCACCTGCCGAAAAGCTTTTGGCTCGATCCTGCCAATGTTTCCGTGATTGCAAAAGTGTTAAAATTACGGTGAGTGGAATGATTCTCATCCGATCGAAGAATGATATGAACCAGCAGCTTTGCCACATCTATTAATGAGGCAGAAAGTGATTTTTATTGTTATGTAAATTCCAAGAGTCATTCTGCTGTAGCGTACATACTCTACCCCTCTTGTCTACTCTGCTGCACGATCCATGTCTGTTTGTTTAAAAGGCTAATAATAATTACTCTGCGATTCAATACTTCTCATGTGTCTTAACTGGAACCAGTCCAGCTGACTGTCAGTGTTGGATGTGTGTCCAGATGACGACAGCAATGGGATAAATAAACACGACCATTAACCATCCAAATGGGCATGATGGGATGTCTATTGTCGTCTGGAGAGAGAGCGGGGGATCAGGAAGGAGACAGGAAGAGAGAGTCACTCTGCCCAGGGGTCTGCATGATCCCTGGCACACACACTCACACACACACACTCACACACACACTCACACACACAAAATGTTCTCTCTCTTCCTCTCTAGTTTATTGTGTTTGACCCACTGTGGGATCCCTCACATCCTGTTGTCCAGTTTTATGAGAAATAACAAGCTTATCCTCTTGGCTCGCTTGACAAAACTGTTTTCAGGCTCTCTTACCCACAGCTGCTATTCAGCCTATGCAACAGCGTTCTGGGATTTCACCGCCACAAGCAAAGCGTACGAACAAGAGTTTAGCGTCGGAAGTTTTGAGTCAACAAAACAGCTGAAATCTGGCGCTTCCTACAAACTGTCACCCCCGACAGCTGTGTTGTTTCAGTTGCGTCAGATCTATAAGAAAGATGGGCAAACATCCAGTCCCACTCATGTTTGAAGTCGTTACCATCATGGCTGCAATGTTACTTATAGCCGGGAATTTATTGTAAGAAACAGATACAGGATTCAAAGATAGTAACCAGTCACGTGGATTATAATTGCTCACCCGGCACATATGCCAAAAGGTTTTCTTCCAGGTCGGCTTTCTCGTAAGCCCCACGTGCATATTCCTGCTTGGACCATTGATTTTAGAGAATGAAAGAACATCCTTCAGAGAGAAGGTTAGCCACTAATTTGTTTTTTTCTCCAAATAACTGATATATCGTGGACAAACGGGTCAGGTCCGACCAAATATCTCTTATGAGACTGCAGTTGCACAAAATCGAGGGACAAACGATGTCTCAATAAAAACAGAAAAATCAGCTGTTAAGCTACTCTCTGAAGTAACAAGACGTAGATATGTGGGGTTTTAGCGTGTTTCTCCATACATCTCTCAATGACTTCATCACAGCTGACACCACGGTCTGGCACCAAAGAGAGATTCAGTGACGTATTGAACCTTCCTCCTTTTTTAGGTTCCTTGAAGCAAACCAGGAAGAGACAGAACTTTCTGATTCATGCGCTGGATGAGCAGCTTTTACTGGAATGAACTGTCATAAATGGACGTCCTGGGGTCCAAGTTTCATAATTCACTCGCATCTGGAATGGCTCACTTTAAGGTGTAAAAACCTCCCATTTGTACTGTAAGTGCCACATTACCGCTTTGCTCTCTGCTCCCATATCTAATTAAAAGTTGGAAACATTCACAAGAAATGCAGATCATTTACTGCAGGATTAAGGCACAAGTGCAGGTCATTGACAGATCAGATATACGCTTAAGAAATCAGTATCAAGAGAAAGCTAAAAAAATCTACAAGACATAGGCCAAATACTGTGTCACCATTCTCTGTCATGCTCTGTCAAGTTCCTGGTTGTTAGATAACCGAGCAGGAACTAAACCTTGATGCACAGCACGCACAATCAATGACACTCAAGAAATAGAACAACCAGCGGCTGGTGAGAAGGTGTTTGACGGGAAACAGTAAAGGTTGCAGAATCGATCAAGCGGCAAGTAGTGAGTAGTCAACCTTACAGACACAGGCAAATATTGCTGAGTATCATGCTCTTTATTATGGTTACAGGGTTAGGCTACTTAAATAAAGAATCAGGAACTTAAGCTTGGATGCACATCACACACAATGATGCAGAATAGAAAACGAAGAGCAACACTTTCTCTAATCAGATCAGACGGAGAAAAGGTAATTGAGCAGAAATGATTGGAGCTTTATGCCGGTTCAGAGTAACATCCAGTCATATTCACACAGGTGTGTGTATAACCTGACAGCACACGCCGACACTGCTTACTGCTGCAGCCTCCACCACCACCAAACCAACCTCATTCTTACTGTACGAGTTTGGACTTCAAATACTTCAACTTTGCTCGGGTCATGCTGAGTTCCTGTTTGTCTACAGCAAGTTACAGTACGTCTGGGTTCTGTATACTGTTGTTTATGTATTCATTATGCCGAGGGATTAATGCTCCTTGCAGATTCCCTCACCGCTGCAGGGTTCAAAGGCATGACATCTTTCTGTTTTAAACATTTTCAACAAAAGAAACATCGCTCAAGTACAGTTCATCAGGCAACATTAGCCCCGTGCCCTGAACATCTTCTCCTCTAATGATGGAACGGGATGAAAAGATTAGAAAACAAAGATGCAGCCTCTCCTACCTTGTTGGAGGCCATGTCGCTGACAGAGCGGTAGGTCTGGATGGTCTCCAGCTGGTCCAGACACCAGTCCAACTCCTCCATCGTCTCCATGGCCAGCTTCTGGTACGCCTCATCTGTCAACAAGCAGCCGGCACACAGAGACACACAGTCAGAACAGACGGTGCACATGGAGCCGGAGCGTTGCCCTGCCACTCCCAGGCAACATCCACCCACAGGTCCAGCTCGGGGCGCCTGCTGCTGCTGCTGAGAAGGGGTTACGGCGAGAGGTGGCACCCGGCTGCAGCGCTCCTTCATCATGAGGAGGTGTAGCTGTGGGGAGCTGCTTGGATTTGCAGCTGTCACTAGAGCGGGGAGGAAAGCTGCTGTAGGACCTGAGTGCGCTCCGTCACACACTCAGCTTCACTCTCTGTGCATGTTGGAGTGAGTGTAAACCGCCCCCCCCCCTCCCATACAACCCCTCAATCTGAGGCCCTCTGCTCATTTACATAAAGTCAGCCCCCTAAAGCAGGAAACCAGATCCCCTTACCATCGCTACACACACACTAACACACAGGAAGCAAACACACTCCACTAAATCTACACAGACGCACACAAGCGCTTGTCAAGCCAAGCCAAACTCTCGTGTTAACTGTTTATTCTCTCCTTGCTGACGCGCATACATACACGAAACGCAACCACAGTCATTTATGTAACATTATTTGATCAGTACAATAACATCTGATTATAGACTACGGACAGATAACAGCTCTCTACAGATAGTGATACTGTTTTGTTACACACAAACATGGTAATTGGCCCGTCTGTCTGTGGCACACATGACAAAGCTTCGGGATGTTTTAACGAGTCCTCGCAAAGTCGGAACATTTGACATTTTGGTCTGGCGGCTAAAATGATAACAGCTGCTGTAAAGACGTGTGGTTGTTGTTTTGCAGTGTGTGCGTAGAACACAACCACAGCACAGGCACAAATGTAGCACAAAGACAAACATTACAGGAACTGCGCCTGTGTATTAATTTTACCAGAACTGAAAGATATTTCTGTAATATTAAGCAACAGCCAGTGAGTGTACTGTGTGCATTACGTGATAACACCATGTGAACAGCAAGTGTCGGCTCATTTTCTGCCAACTAATTCTAGGGAAACGTTAAGTTACTCAGTTTTTTAAATCATTACCAGCCGTGAAAGCGTCGGCTGGTGGTGTTTTCAGTCTGTGAGACTGTGCGTGTCATGGCATGTGGCAAATGTGGTCTAGTAAGTATTCACGGATGATAACATGAACATGAGCGTCACAGGCGGTGCGATATCTACTTTACATTGAAAGCCTACTTTAAGTGTAATCATTAAACACCTGCTGTAAGTATGACAGTTATTGAACTAGAGCTGCAGCTACTGATTATTTTTTGTTCATTTTAATTCATTTACATGTCAATTATTTTCCGGATTAAGTGTTCAGTCAATAAGTGATTAGAGATAATCGTGAGAAACAGTGAGAAAAAGCATTTTGTTCCAGCCTACTATAACACAAGACAAAGAAAAGCGGCAAATGTTCACAGAAAAAAAACAACGAAAAAGAAAAATCCCCAATTAATTTTCTGTCAATCAACTAATGGATTAATTGAATATTTATTTCTGCTATATCTTAAAGGGGAGCTATGTAGTGTAGTTTTGGAGATGAAATTCAAATTCAGGATTTTATTTTTTATAATATTAATGAGGAAATAATAAACTCTAAAATATTACTTTAAGTGTTTGACTAAATAAACAAGCTGTGAGGAAAATAGATCCCCAGAACAATGTAGCGAGAAAGGTGGCAGGGTCCGCCACATATAAACAAAGTAAAATGGTAAGAAACTGTGTCGTCCTTGAGGTCAGTTTGTCTATTCAGTTTAATCAGTCATGAAACAGAGATGGTTTGTTTACTCAGGTATAAGAAAATCTGTCGGTGAAGATGTCTTCTGATTCAAACTCCTTCCCCAAAATGACGTGGCACACCTTTAAATATCACTTTAAATAATTAATAACTATTTGTGTTGCACTTTTCTTGTAAGAATGCAACATGAAGTGATTGTAGCGCATCTGAAAATCAAACATAACCGAAAATAAATTCAAAGGAGTGTTAGAAGATGTTTTGCTGTTCTAACGCCAGCAGATTTAAACCCGGCTAACAAAAGTGTGGTTGGAGTGAAGCTGCAGGATAAAAATCAAGGGAACAAATTCAATTTAAAGAGAGACTTGTCCTAATGAAAGACCAGCAGAAACAGAAACAAATTCCCAAAACATTTCAGGAATATGGTTTTTTTTTCCAAGTGCAAACCTTTTCTTTTATGTTACAATAAGCATAATTACCATGAGAGGGACTTTTCTTCAAAATTTAAAGGATTATTTCAACTATGCGAGCGCCTCTAATCAGATATAGAAAGTGTGTTGTAGCCGCTGCTGAACCTCGGAGTCAATATTCCAGCCCTATTCCAACTATGACTGCACATCAAAGGTTGGACCGAGGCCTTGTTGGAAAGCAGAGGGGGCGGCTAGTCGAGCTGGGCTCACTCACTCACTCACTCACTCACACACACACACACACTCACTCACACACACACACACGCCTGCTGCTCCCGCATTGTATACACTCAGTGTCTCCTAGCTGCGGAGCACAACATGGCAGCAGGGTGTGCACTGCGGCGACCTTAGCGTGGCCACGTAGAATGTGTCCCCTGCTCTGATCTCCTCGCCATCAAAGACACGAGCCTGTTTGCTCTACCAAACATGAGAGGCACCTGGCGCTCTGCCCTCAGCCTTCCCTCGCTCTGATGAGGGCAGCGAGAGAAAGACGGAGTGTATGTGTGTGTGTGTATATGTTTAGTTTAACTCCGCAAGCTTCTGATGTCAAAACGGCTTACACTCATTCGAGAGGTTTCTTCTCCGTATTCTCAGCACTTTTGAGGTGGTTTGCGTTTCTGAGGAGCAGTCCTCTCCCCTGGAACCGTTTTCTCATCTGAACTTTTAAACTCCGCTGAGACGGAAAAGTATCATTTGAGCAGTCCACTGTATCGATGTTTTTATGGACTTAACTCATAAAACAGCAATAACTTTAGTCCGCGCTTGCTAATGCCGAAGAGTCATTCTAACACTATATACATGGGCTGCACAGTAACTTCTGTCTGAAGGGTGAGAAAGCGTATGAGGTCAAAATGTGCAAAAATGATTATTGATTTCGTGGGGCAGGGTTTCAGAAGTAAAAGTCATGTTCATCCGAGGCCTACGGGAGCGCGAGTCTCTCGCTGTGGAATCATCTGTTATACAAAATCAAAGGCACATGACTGTGAACAGAACAGCTAATGAAGGAGTCGGCTACCTCTCTCCAAAGGAACGTTCAAGGAACAAACATCCAAAACACAAAGCTTAAAATTCAGCACTGCTCGCGAAAAAAGCGGAGACCAAAGATTATGCTTTTTAAAAGCCGGATAATCCATTAAGCAGTTCAAATCAGTCAACTTTTAGATTCTGGGTCAGTGTTACGTGAATGAAGGTGAAATGTTTTGATCCCTTCTTGCAGCAGTTAAAGGTTCACTGTGGAGTCCTGCCAGTGGTTTCACATTATTTCAGTCATCAAGAGGTGGCTTTTGTATAATGCGGCGATGCAGAGGCGGAGAGAAAGGGGAAGACTGCGTGATCGTAAACACGCACGTAAACAACGCAGGATTCACACATTTCTGAGAAAAATCATCTCTGATTTTAGTGAGTCGCACTGAATGAACTGTGTTTTTACAATTTCCAGAGCGCATCTTCAAGAAAATTCTGTTGTAATATTTTGTACAAAAGAAAAAAAAAAACTGGATCAGCCTCCAGTTCAGGAAAGGGGTGTGTGCACATACTGACGTGTGTTATAGTGTGTTGTCATGAGGCTACATCAGGGGTGAAACTCAATTTCTTGATGAATTGCTTGAGCTTTTAACCATGATTGAATCATGACTTCGATTTCAAAACACACAAAACTCGGTAAAAAAAAATCTGGTTTGGTGAGTCAGGACCTTAAAACTGGTCAGAGGGCCAGATTCTTGTGGGTCCCCACAAACTAAATCCATCCTCTAGGTAGGTGCCAGATCCACTTAACTATAACGCTTGTATAACGTTTTTACTCGGATCGCTGCCCTGCTTGCAAGAAACACTAATACCAGCCTTTACCCCAGTGCTGCACCAAGCTCACCACCAGTCAGATTTATGTGCTAATCATTGAGGCATTGAAATCTTGATTTCTCAATACTGTTACGACGGTTACAGCAACAACCGAATCTAATGATAATGATTTAAATTCTTCCCTTTAAGGGAAAATAGGTTAAGTGACCAAAAAAAACAACAAAAAAAAACAGACCCTGTTTTTATTCTGCAGCTAAGAAACAGAGAAGTCAGTTGAACCAGTGAAAGATTTTAATTGGTTTTTTTCAGCTTTGTTTTGAAGTATTTGCAGATGTGATTTGACACAGAACATAGTACTGGCAGAATAAGAAAAATCTTATTTGTTTTTCCAAAGACAGGATAATGTGGTCATTTCTGTCCTACAATCAGATAATAGGTAAACAAACAGCAGGGTTGGGAGACTGTTACAATGGACAGGAACATTGGAACAATAAAAACTGTAAGGGTGATTTAAAAACAAGTAAAACCACAGTCACAAATTCACTGATTCTTAAAGCTTTTGCTTTTAAATGTTTTGCCTCACTAATCTTCATATTTACATAAATCGCGTCACATTGAATCATACAACACTTCTGCTTTTAAAAGAAAAGAGGAACTTAAACCGACTATCACCAACGAATACATGCTTTTGTGCTGCACTTGTTTTAAGAGCACACGCATGCATGTCAGCCAGCAATTACTTTGGTTACAGCAGCCTGCACAGTGTACTCTCATGGCCCCAGATGGACCAAGGGAAACAGCATTCAAAAGCCAAATGTCTGCTGACACACACACACTAACACCACGATGTAAGAGGGGATTTCCACCGCCTCCACCCCGACACAAGGACCTTTATGATCAGCGCTCAGAAGTACAGCGTCTGTCCCACAGGGGCAGACAGGAAAACACGCACATACGCATGTACAATCCAGTCTCTCTCTCACACACACACGCACGCACACAGACACTGCTGCACTGCACATCAACTAAAATGTCTCATTACTGCACTAACACATAAAAACATGTACTTTCCAGCTGAGGGAGGCAGGGCCAACAGGCTGCAGAGGCAGGGAGGGTTAGGAGGGGTATGAGGTCAGCTTGCTCTGTCTCTGTCGATCTCTACATTCAATATTCAGTTCAGTTCAGTTCAGCGAAAGAAACATTGATGGAAAAGCCTGGTCATTGAGTATATTCCGGTAGTCAGTCATTTTTTGGGCACATAACATTGCTGAACCTAGACCTGACCAACTGAATCAACCCCACATCATAACACTGACCCCCCCACAGTAGACACTAGGCATGATGGGTGCATCATTTCATCCGCCTCTCTTCTTACCCTGATGTGCCCGTCACTCTAGAACAAGGTAAATCCTGATTCTTCAGACCACGTGACCTTTTTTTCCATTGATCCAGAGTCCAATCAAATTGAAGCCTTTTTTTTTTTCTTTTTTTAAGGCTACACAGCTGTTTAGTCCCAATCCCTTGAGTTCTGCTCACATTGTACGTGTGGGGAAATGCTCTTACTTCCACTATTTGACATAACTATGAGTTCTACTGTTGATTTTTTACGATGATTTCATATCACCAACCGTTTAAGTGATCTCCGATCGTGATCATTCTAGATTTCTTCCTTGAAGAAGACGATGAAAGTTCACCACTATCCTTTCAGCTTTTAGTAATGCATTCTTAACCCAACTGTAGTAGTTTCAGCAATCTCTAGTTGTTTTCTTTGTTTGATGCTGGCCAATAATTTAACCCTTCTGATACTCACATCTTTTCCACACTACTTGCTACTCACTGGATCAGTTAGGATTAGATACCTTGTTGCCGGCTGAAACATATAAATAACTTCAGTAATTATCCAATGGAAGGCTCTTACCTACTTGCTTAGTTAAATGAAGGTGGTGACTTTTATTGGTGTATGTGCAGGACTGAGAGAAGACGGGGTGGGCAAAATCACAGGATGTATCTACAAAATAGATATGTACCGAAAGTCGAAACAATAAATCACAGTATGACTTAACAATGAGTTGAATGATTAAGCCTGGAACTTTGTGTCTTTGTCTCTTTGGTTTGGTATCATGGACGTGCAACATGGGGTTCTGAGCAGGCTCCAGCACACCCTGAGGCATTATAAAAACCAAATGATACAAAAGTCTGAAAACATATAATATACACATACATGGACACAATGTTTTTAACACAACATGAGTAACATATACCGAAATTACCAGAGGGTTCATAAAGTTTATGAAGTTCCGTTTGACTCAACGACTCACGAAATTGAGTGGTTTTAAAAGAGAGTCTGGAGGATTTCAGTTTTATTTCTTCCAAGTTTGCCGTCTGTTATAGAGCAGAGCGCTCTCAAATTCACAATGATGTCCTTACATAGACTGACGCCTCAGCACCCCCGAGTGCGACAGACTTCCTGCGTCCCTATACGGTATGGTTCGTTATTAAATATTTCAAAATGTCTGTTGCTCTCTCTCTCTCTCTACCAGTCTACCTCCCTTCTCTTTCAAGAACCTGTTGATTTATTGACGCATGACTTTATGGGAGACTTCTCACTTCTACTTCTCAGTTGCAGCAGCAGTGCGCACACACACACCCACCCAAAGCCTTAGACATCTGCAGCGCATGGCATATGTTGCCATCAGATTAGTAGAGGTGTGCCCAAGGGATGTCAGGCCAGTGGAGGTGAAGCCGCGTGTGTGTGTGTGTGTGTGTGTGTGTGTGTGTGTGTGTGTGTGTGTGTGTGTGTGTGTGTGTGTGTGTGTGTGTGTGGCGTGTGTGTGTGAGAGCGCAACAGCTGCATCTGTGATCCTCTCGTGGGGATAGAGTCAGTTTCCTGTCTGTGATGTGATGCTAGCTGAAGCGAGTTATCAGCAGCCAAAATCTATATGGCATTGTGAAGGTTAAATCATTAGCGGATATTACCCACAGGCACTGACACACACACACACTTATAAAACGCGCAGAATGAGAGGTTAGCAGGGGACACTCATTCCCCACTCATTTTAATTTCTGCTTTTAATTTGCCACTGCCAGAGCATCATCATGCCAGCATCGCAGTTTTTAGAAGGGTTCCGTGCCACAGTTCCAGCTAAGCGACGTAAACAGGCCACACACAAAGAGAAACTCTGACGTCGTCTGATTGCCAGCAGGTTTCTGAATGAGACAGTCACTCAGAGTGGAAATCGTTCTTAAGTGGCATTTCTTGCTTTACAAGAAACAGAGCGAGCTGATCTGAAGCCTGTTACACAACACTTCCTTTCAAAGTCCTGTGATGGTATGATGAGGCTGTGTGCTTTTGTAACCCCGCTTTTCCATTTCTTGTGGGCCGAATTATGACTTCACATGCGCTGCATTGCAAAATCCATCGCTGACAAGTATTGTGAAAAAAAAAAAAA
>CAEMYA010000463.1:1090133-1110340 GCA_903131615.1 Diplodus sargus | reverse complement strand
GGGGGGGGGGGGGGGGGGGGACCAAAGGCTTCACAAATACCAAAACAAAAGAGCCGGTCTGTGAAGCAGAGAGCATTTGAATCCATCTGCGCCGAGCTGAACAGGCCTGCTGGCAAGAGAATACTTCAGGGGAAGGGCAGCCGTCTACTTTATGACTGTGCTGACGTCAATGGCATAATTCAAATACTTGCAGAGCGCAGGCTTCCAGCTTTCTGAACCTGCTCTCTCTCTCGCTCTCTCTCTCTCTGTGGCAGGCCGCAGCTAAAACCCGATATGGAATTGGACTCCGGTAAAAACTGAGAAATAAAACAACAACAGGAGTGGAGTCATGTCAGAATGAAAACGGCACAGAACCACATGGCATTCATTTGCCGGTCCAGAGGCGAGTGACAAATTCACAAATCGTTTGGGATTTGCTCACAGAGAGTGACATAGTACTGTGGTGAAGACATTATGAGACTAACCAACTTATTCGATGGAAACTGATTAGCGAGAAGCGTGTATGTATTTATACTGTTTGTCGGTAAAAAGGAAGAAGAAAACCAAACTGATATCAATTAAACCCTTTTTCTCTGAAGAGCTATTCTCTTTTACTGAAACAGGGAAGTGACACTGATTCTGTGTGAGGCGGTGTGCATGTTGTGGCCGCGCACTCACACACATTTACTCCACAGTTTTACCAGCAAATACTTTCAATTTTTCAAATAAAAATGTCAAACTTTCTCTTGTTAGAGCTTCTCAAATACAGATATTAGATTTTTCATCACACTGTCAGTTTAATGTTTTGCTGTTTTGGACTGTTCGGTGGCACCCAGCAAATGACCCGAAAGCTTCTGGGTAATTTTTACGTGTATTTCTCACTTTTTTGACATTTTGTAGAAAAGCTGTTAATCAATTAATAGAGTAAATTATCAGTAGATCCACCAATTAACTAACTGGCAAAACAAACCAGCTAAATCTTAAATTTACTGTACATAATGAGAGGATGGTTACAACAACAACACTTCACGGTGACTTTGACTTGCCCTGTGAGCTCGACTGTTTGATCTGACATCAGATGTGTTGAATGACATCACCGATTTACATTGCGGGATTAGCAGGGATGACATCATTGGATGGAGCCTTGGACGGCTGCAGACAGACTGACGAACAGCTCGAAGCTTGGTTTGCTCTCACGAGAGTGAGGAAAGTGGAACTGTGTCGAAAAAGTGTACACGCCAAGGCCTTTTTGTGCACGACAGCTATTGCATCAAACACGACAAAGCATCTGAAGCAAGCCAAATTCAGAAACACACTATGACGGTCCCGATACATCTACTTTTTGTCTAATGTGGCGCACAGTTACAGCACTTTTCCTCTGACTCGAGGCTTAATTTCTTGGCTCGCAAAGCAGGTATAAACTGAGGCATGAAGTTGAATTTAATCAACTTTTCTATGATTTGTTTTTTAGAAGACTCCACGACCTGAACTGACATTTGGGCTCGTTACAGTTCTTTTTTTGCCTTTTGACGTTCAGATCTCACTGAGAGGACACAGGGATTCTGTTCGTTACGGTTTGCGAGCCCCAAAATGCAACAGACCTGCAAGTCAGGGCCAAGACAACTTGGGAAAAGGCTGACGTGAAGTTATCAAATTTCAACTGAGCCCTACTGACATATTTAACTTTTTTAAAATCTTATTTTGGAATGAGTGTTCAGCGCCTCGGAGGGGAGATCTGACAGAGAGCCAAATCAGCAAGCAGAATCAAATTTGAAGTGAAATATCTGATAGCAGCTAATGACTCAACCGACCTTTGCATCAAGCCTCTGCATAAACAAGTCCACATAAACACACACACCTCCACACATGCAAGAAGGGTGTTTTCCACAACTCAGCTCTGGATCTCCCCTGGCCGGGAGCTGCAGGAGTCTGTGCCAGCGGGGTATAGAGAGCTTTGAGTAGGGTAAATACTTGGCACCACAGCTTCTTTATGACACTGGAAACTTGCAAAGCGGAGGTCAGGCCTGTCAGTTATGGCCACGTTCCAACACTGGGATTACTTTCAATTAAACCGTGCACTCACGAATCCAAATTAGAAGCTCATGTTCGACTTTTGAAAAAAAAAAAAAAAAAAACTCTCTGAAAGACACAAAGAGATTGTTTGTGACGGTGAGTGTATTCCTCGGACGCTTGTGCCAACTATTCTAAAACCTCGAAGATGCCAGTCACTCGGTGGAAACCTCCAGCCCTCTTTAACCCTCTGGGGGACACCTGACTGACACCTGACAGTTGGAGGGCAGGGCAGTGGTGAAATGCGACCTAATGCTGGACGAGGCATGGCAATCAGCTGGCACCTTTCTATATTTAATTTGAGGCGACATGGCTGTTGACACACACGCACGCAAATACGACCCCGTTTGTAGCCACACGTATAACACAGGCACACGTGCAGAGACGATGTATGTTTTAAAGGTTTTTGGTCCCAATATGTTCCAACAAAGGAGCCGTGAGTCCAAGACTACAGGGAGAGAAACATAAGCAGTCCGACAAAAGGACAGGTTGTGAACAGGCCAATAATTTAGCTGACATACTTTTCATTTTTAGAGATCGCGATTTCTTCTGTGAATTACAATTTTTGCACGCCAATGTACAAAAAAACCAATCACTCAAGTCCGTATCAGCCGTGACTTATGACGGTCCAACAGTTGCTGACACGACCAAATCCAGAGATAGTGCCGTGCACATTCGTCACACACAGGAGGGCATTTTTATTTGCCTGTCCATCTGATATAACAACAGTAAGCAGATGTTGTCAACAGAGGTGACAACAAACAGCTGTCAGACACATTCTCACAATGTAGATCTGCTCACACACCGTTGGAATAAAGAATAAAAGCACTAATAAGAGCGAGACTGACGGAGAGGTCGAAAGGACAACGTGAGCACAGCAGCGGCGTTGACATATAAGAGTGTCTTTCCATCGCAGTGTGGTAACGAGCTAAGCTCTTACGCAACACATTTCCAATTACAAATAGGCTTCTTCATCCTTCAATACCTTTCTCCCTCCATCTCCCCATCTCTCTCTCTCTCTCTACCCCTCTCTTTCTCTCTCTCCGAGGGTCTGAGCAGCCTCCAGCTCATCAATCACCAGCTACAAAGAAAGACAAAGCCAAATTCCTGGAAAAGAGCAACAGACAGAAAAGTGCACCAGTTTTAAGGCACTTGCGTAACCATTTAGGTGAATGTCAGGGCTGATCTGTCTGACTGAAAGGGGCCGATGAAAGTGAGCAACTTAGTCAGAACCCGACGAATGAGAGACAGCCGAACGCGAAGAGATTTTTCTGAGATCACATCAACAAAAAATACTTTTCAAACTTTTAGACTTTTTAGGGCTGTCTTGCACGTCATTTTTACAGAATTGAAAAGCTTTAATTGAGGGTTTTTCAAATGAAAGAATGCCTGTCATCACACTTAACAACATCATCACCGAACCCAATCACCACTTTGAATAAAGTCACTCATCAAATGAAATGTAGCGTCGATCGCAGACACACGATACGATCTTTTAATAATGATACATTTATTTTATGTAGCGCTTTTCAAGGTACTCAAAGAAACAGAATAATAAAAACAACACACTGACACTAAACACTTTCACTTGTAACCACTGCTCGAGCCGGAATAGATATTTTTGTTGTTGTGGTTATGTAAGTGTAATTTACGATGCTGTTTACTGAGCGATTCCTGAGAAAAGACACTTGATTGTTGAGTCTCATTCCTGGCCGGCGACATGGTCTGAGACTCAGCACTCAACTATTTTTCTCCAGAAAGTGCGAAAAATGTTTTTTGTTTTGTTTTTTTTGTTCATGAATGAAGCGCGGAAGTTCTGAACTATTTGGTGTTACATTTCCCAAACATCTGGATGCATCTGCAGACTTCACCGGTGTGCCATGCAAGGTGGAGAAATTGCACACCCTTTGGGGGAATAGATCATCTTTGGATAAGACGCACACTTTCCCTGCATGTCTGACCACTTCCAGTTTCAGTTTTACACTTTTGAGGTTGACATGGTTTTAAGGAGTATTTCGTGAATTAATCAGCAACTATGTTCGATTATCCAGCTATGTTTTTCTATTTTTTTAGCAAAGGTATAAAGGCTTCTTCAGCACGATAATGACAGTAAGCTGAATGTATTTGGGTGCCGACTGATTGGAATGTTTGCAAAATTTTTCTCAGTTCTGCTTTCTATAGTTTCCTGATAGCTTTTCATTTAGTTTCAAACTTTCTTCTTTGAATCAATAGAAATTATTATCAGTATTTCTTTCCTCGTCCTTTTTTTCGAAATGTTATTTTGCTACTAAAAACTGAAAACGAGAAACATAATTTTGATCGGTGATCTGTGATTGGCTGATGCTTCGAGCAACTGGTGATGGGCCCACAAAATCGTGATCGGAGCGCCCCATGACTGCAGGCTTTAGTACAGCATCGGAGTATCTTGATGTCGAAATACCATTTCCCTCAAAACCAAATTCGTTTCACAGCAACCCTGTGCGTGTCGACACACCGTCAGTGGATATCACCGTTGCTCTGGCAAAATGCAAAACACACAGCTAACACACAACATCTTTCATATTGTTCATTCAGATAACTATCTGTGCTGCCTCCATCTCACAGACTGAAAACGGTTTGTGTCTTCATGAACACACAGACAATGAAAACATGGGACAGTGGGATGCAATGAAAAGCACATGTGAACAAAGTGAAACTAAGTCTAAAGCCGTGACCGCAAACCCCGTCAGCTCACTCGTTCCTCCTGTGAAAAACAGAAACCCAAATTTCATTTCAGCCTGGTCTCCACAACAAGGAAAAACACGCTTTTCTTTTTTTTTTCCTCTCTCTTCGATGACAGACTGGTGATATGGGCTCTGTTGTGACTAAAGGGATGGATATCGCAGTGAGTTTACACTGTTACGCATTCGCAGGCAAACGCTTACTGTAACCTGTGCGATACAGAAGCGCCGGTAGAAAATATTATTGATGACGTCACCTTGTCGCCAAGAGTCAGATCGTGTAAACAACGGTTAGATCTGAGCCGAGCGGGAGAGCAGGCGGTTTGGAGAAGGGCCGTGATATTCCTCACCTCCTCTCTGAGAGCAAACATACAGCTACTCACATCTGTCACACACACAAACACACGCATACACACACACACAAACACACACTCTGATGACAGGTTTTCACTTACATACAGATAAACTTCACCTGATGATTCAAGCTGGTATTTGGGCAAACAAAGATACAGACACACACGCACTTGTGGACGTGAACACATGGTGGGACGTGCGTTTGTTAAAGTAGCCAGGCTTGTAGACACAGTACATTTCACAGTAGCGAGTCAGTGCCATTGGCATCCAATAGTCAGAGCAGAGAGAAAGGAACAGGGCAGTTTGATGACTTCTGTGGTTTAATACTGGGCCGTGGTTCCCACTCTTCTCCTGAACTCTGCTCATGTTTCCTGGGTATTTTTCTGTGTGTGACACATCGTGGAGATGATGATGACAATGTTTAGACAGGCAGTGTGGCTGCCCGGAAGGATTACGCTAGACGGAAATGAGGGGAACGCATGCCAATTCTCTCGTCATTTCTTTTTCTTTTCTCAGGCGTGCGCCACAGTTGCATGCAAACCTCGCCGGTCAATGTAGAACAACAAGTCATTCAAACAAAGCTACAACACGTCGTTGTCGTCTCCTTCCAAATCAACCCAGAGAATTCGTTTTCAGCAGCATAGTTGTTCAGTGGCTTCAAAAATCATTGCAAATGAATGATAAAGACTTCACATGATTTGTATAAGAGCCTTCTGATCAGCAACTGCTAAAGTTTTGATTAGGCAAAGAGACAAAAAGCAGTTAGTTAAACCAACAGCATGTATTTTCTGCTAATAAATCGATCCAGTAACAAAAGATGTAGCTTGAGGGCGTGAAAGATCATGGGAAAAGAAATCTTTACGGATGACGTAACGTTTTATTTTTAAATGTCATTCACATTAAGTTTAGTCATGTTGACCGACTTCCTTCTTCACTCTCACACATTATCTGAGGTTTTCTTAGAATAAACAACTCAGCAGAACATAACAGGAAGGTCTTGTCATTCTTAGACATTTGTTTTAATGCAGAAATGTTACAGATTTTGTCTTTGAGGTCTGTGAAAGATCATGTGTAAGGTAACAAAAAGCGATATGATTAAGGTCAGGTCATGGTCCAGGTCATGGTGAAAACCAGTCATTGATTATTGGTCGGAAACCAACAGTGATCCCTCGTGTCAGAGTTCTAGCATTTACTGACTTCGATCAATGCAGATCTCCAATGTTCTGTGGCGTGAGAACCACATCCTACCTGAGTGATTATGCCTTTAATTATGAGACACACAAGTCATAATTTGGACTGCCATATAAAGTCGTTGTCAGGTAAATATATGTTATACAAATTACCAGTATTATTTCATTCAACTATTACTACTTTTTAATAGTCCTGTATGTACGTTTGTTTACTTTGATAGACAGTGATGGATAAAGTGCTCAGATCCTTTACTTAATTAAAAGTGATAATAGAGCACTGTAAAAATATTCTGTGAGGAAAGTGTTGCTGAGGGGATTGTTTGGTCTGAAAAAAATCAGAAATGCCAACACAGTTACCTTGTTATCTCCAACCTTACAGCACAAATATATTATATATATTATCATTATATATATAAATAAATTACAGTTATTAATGCACTTAAAGGGGCTGTGTGTAAGAACTGCCACCTATCGAATTCATACTCCAAACAAACAGATAGTGGCACATCAGCAGACTAACTAGCTGCCATTAGCTAGTTAGCTCAGTTAGCCATGCAGCTAGTGCTCCTATAAGGAGACGCTGCCTGTGCTCGGGGCACGGAGCATGGTGGGAGTGCTAGGAAAAGTTGTCTAGGGGCTATCTAGTTAGCATGCTAACTTCAGAGGGTTTCTCGGCAACACAACACATAGGCATCTTTGTCATAACATCAAATCTGTTATAATTTTAGTGGACTTTTCATTGTTTCAAACCAAAAATGACAGACATAATGCATCTTTAAAAGGAGACACAGCAAATCCTTGCATTTGTGAAGTCACAGTTTAATGGCCACTCAACCAATATTTTGGGGAGTAATGTTTTTTCAGTGTACCAGCCATTGACAGATAGACCAGAAAGTTAGTTCTGGGCCCATGCTTTGGAAAAATGCTTCATCTGGATCTCTTTGTGCTGCGAAGTTGTAATCGGCTGCTCTGAGGACTAAAACTTCACACATACCCAGTAAATCAAGAGTCTTTCTCCCGTGCTGCCTCCCAAATAAGGATGAATAGACAATAAGATGAAAGTGGTCCGACTTTCTTGACAAACAAGCTTTTCCAGGATTACAAGCTAGATTTATGGGGGATGTCACGACATGAAGCTTTTATTACACTTCTTTGAAATGGAAAAAAATCTCACAATGTTGCACTGTCTGGGCGTACACCACATCCCATTTTCTCATGACATCTCCATGCATTTATGTCGGGGTCGAGCAGAGGGAGGAATTAAGTTCCCTTTTGACAGAATGAGCGTTCAGGTTTATATTATGTCTTTTTATAGGACAGACTACAACTCTTCTGCATAACCATGATTCATTAAGAGTTTAGCTTGATATTGTTGGTGTTCTCTGTAAACCTAAATACTGTATAAGGACATCAGGTCACAGTTTTACACCAAAGGAGGGAATCCTGGCAGAGAGAGATGCAAGAACACATGCTGTTAATCATTTTAATTCATTTTGAATATTTGAAAATAAAAATCTACAGCACCTTTAGCTCATAAACTCAACCCATGGTGTAAATGGAAACACTTTTCGTTTGCTCTTTTTTGTTTGTTTTTTCGCATCTGTCATCTGTTATGTACCGTAATCTGCTCCAAATATACATCAATTATATAATAATATACTGACAAGAGAATCGTTTTTGATTTAGATTCGCAGTAATAAAGGCATTCTGCCTGCTCGAGATTTTTTCAGAGCCATTTTCAAATCCTGCAAACTTGTTTAGAGCCGGTAAACGAACTGCTCACCACGTGCAGTGTAGCCCGATCTGTTGCGGGTCCATTGGTCCCGTTCTTTGCAGCCTTGCACATTGTACAGTTATCTGAGGACAGCGCTAGTGCATGAGTGGATCATTGCCCCGAATCAAACTCTGATCTGTGAGTGACACACACAGAATACAGAGTGGCCATTTGAGTGTAAACACGCATTACAACGAGGGTGTGAGAACAAGAGATGAGCATTCAATGGAGAGCTGAAGAGGACAATACGTGACCCGAGGTAAAGCACCTCTCAAACAGCAGGATCCCCATAATGAGCTTGACACGGTCCCCCTTCAGAAAGACACACAGTGAACACACTGTGTAGAGGGACAGAAACTGGCACCTACCATTTAATGAAATGATAACAAGCCATACGCTAAAAATATCAACGTGAGGAGGACGGACGACTGAGCCAGAACGACCACGTATATGTTTTGTTTTAAACCAAAAACTGATGTAGTCAAAGTCTTGAGGTTCTACACTTTAAATATAAGTTTACATCTTGTTTAAAAGTTAAAAGTTTGATTCTAATAAAATACAACAAACAGTTCCACAGGTTTGAGATATCCACTCATCTTTCAGGAAACAGTGTGGTAGAAGCGTGTCGCGGGATACCTTTCAGAACACGATGTGAAAAGCTTTCCCTGGAAGAACTTCTTAAAAGGAAATTGGTTTCATCGAAAACAGTTTCCACAAAAATAAAAAAGGAACTGGGCCATTGTTTCCGGAAAGGACATGCATGTTGGCAAAACATTCTCACCACTAGCTTCATTCAGCTGTCCTGGAACACATCGTTGACCTTCCTCAATGGATGCAGTTTACGTACTTGTGGTGTTTTCATGATTCAGATTTGCATTTTCTAAGAATTTCATGGACCTTTCGTCCAAGCCGCCTGAGCTGGTTGACAATGACAGTCTTCTCTCACTGATTCATTAGCTGTTTAAACTCCATTGTATTTGGGTTTAAAGGATGAAAATTCAAATCCTGGTATTATCTCCTCAACTCCATGTCGATACAAAGTCGGGTGAGATTTTGTGATCTAAAAAACATTCGGCATTCAACTGAATTCAGTGAAGACTTTTTAAGAACAACCAAGCAAAAACATAAATGGCTCCAAACAGGTCAGCCAGTGTAATCTAGGTCTCCTGTAGCCACGAGATCCCAAATCGATTTGAAAAGACGATGTTTACACCCTTAATGTGCAGTTGGACTTGTGCGCAACCTTCAGACAGACGCACACTAACGCTTTAGCTGCAGTGAAGATGTTGGCTTTATACGACATAAGGTGTAAATAACGACTCTCAAAACTAGTTCAATTTATTTCATCACTTTGAGAAACAACTCCCTGTTTTCTGTTTTGCTGTGAAATGTAGATAACGAGTGAATTCTCATCCCGTCGCAGTAGTATCATGGTGTCACCGTTACACAATCAACAAAACAGTTTGATGCCGAATTAAAAAGGAACACATATTGTGGCTATGATCCAAATCACATTAACCCCTTATTTAAGCGTGTTACTGTTTGCACTGTCAAACAGGAAGGGAACAGGTCAGTAGCTTCGTTATGTCACCTTCCACACAAACACACACACACACACACACACACACAGGACACTACAAACAGAACAGAGACAGACAATAGACGGCAGCTTTGTGGAGCTCCGTCTGCTGAGAAAAGCATTAAGAGTGTTACTGATGAAGATCTACAGACACATACACACACACACACACACACACACACACACACACACACACACGGCGGATACGAGCGCATGGATGTACACACACAGCCAGACATTAAGAACTGCCTCATGGGTACAATATACACATTCCAGTGTGGAGCAAACACTGGAGGTCGGACTTTTTCTCAGAGAGCGGGTGAAGGTAAACAGTCTTATCTGTGTTCACCGAGAACAGACTCTTCTCTCGACCCTGATTCCTCCGCTGATACAAACACTGTACAAAAGGAGTTTCTATGCGAACCGCAGAACACCTTGCATAACGCAACACACAATGCACCACTTAGTACAGACTGTTGACTCTCGTGTTTACACAGGTATGAAAAGTCACCAGTGGTGTGTGCTCAGTCAATCAGTCATTATGCACATTTTGTACTGTGCTGTATGCGCCTTGTTTGTCTGATTGGAAATGAGTCACAAGACAGAAACGTGGACGCCTTATTAACGACTTCCCCTCATGTCCTTCTGCCACATAATTAATGTCACATCTGAATGTTTATCAGCTCAGCTGTTTATTGGTCTCTTTCCACTGGATTTACATCGTGGTACGCTGGATTTACCTGACTATCTACACCTTAAAAGTCTTTCTTTAGAAACTGAGCACAGGGGTGTGAACTCTTCTAAAACTGATCATAAATATATAAAACAGAGAAATTACAGAAAACATGTAACACGGAGAAATGTAGTTTTACCATCTCACTGAGGCACTGCAAAGGGATTTCAGTGCAAGAAAGGGAAGTAAAACCTGGACACTACATCAGTGGATTTCCCCTAAGGTCTATGGTTAAGTTAAACATTCACAAAGACAGCTGTTAAAGGGAAAGACCCCCCCAAAAAAATCACCTGTATGCCTGATTTGCCCAGTTTGAAGAAGTAAGATTTTAATTTCATGAACTTTTTATACAACACATTGTTTCCTGAAACGCTATCAACTCTGAAATAAATGCCTGGGCATGCTAACATCCTCACAATGACAATTCTAATGTTTACCATGTCTAATATCTTAGTTTAGCACGTTAGCATAAAATGTTGGCCAGTTATCTTTTCTGAGAACAACAGATGTGTTCACATCTGTATGAGTCGTAGGCTACATACTGTTCTGACATGTCAACAAAATGTGTCATATTACTTTCACAGCACATGTTTAGGGCCCGACCTTGATACTGGGAGATGAAAGTGGATGATGCAGTCGGGACTTATTACGATTCATCCCGAGGGAGACATTAATGTGTGGACCAAACTTCTTGACAATCCATCCGAATCATATTCAAGACATTTCACCGAAAAACAACAAATGTGAACCTTGTTACTTTAGGGATCACCAGAGACAGTAGGATTCGTCCTCTGTACAATGGGGCCAAGAATGCCTGTCACTCATAGCTGATGAGTGAGATACAGTTGGTGCCATTGCATAGGTTTACTTAACATTACAAGACAAACAGGTCTTGTTATGTAGCACCTGGTCCGAAACCAGCCAGCAGAGTCATAGTGATATTCACAGTAGTGAATGAAGTGACAGCATTGTTTCTGTGCTGGGGTTTGTGACGCAAGTCAGGCCCTGTATGCTCTTTGTCTCCCTGTCACGCTGAAGGAAACTCATTTGTCTGTAGAGAAAGATGGATGAAGTGTTGAAGAAAAAGAGCTTGCGGGTGGTGTCTCAACACCTGTGGGACTGTGTATGTCTGTATGCATGTGTGTGTGTGTGTGTGTGTGTGAGGAAGTCGCTGTTGTCCCAGTGGCCTGTTTCCTCATTAGTGTCACAATCCTGCGCAGTGTGGACTTCCTTCCATGGAAGTGACAAACACGCATCGCTCATTTGATCCATACACACTCAGATTGTACTCACACCCTCGTTTAACATGCATTTGCAAGTTCTGTTATGTCATCTGCACGTACACAAGCACGCATCCAGAATGCACCTGCCAAGCCAAGTCTGACGCATTTCTGGACACAAATCTGTCCTCTGGTATTTCAAGTCCTCATCCGGCTTCTCATTAAAAACAGGGACGCCCTGGAGCGTCAGCACTATACTAACAGAGGTTTAGGGTGAGGAGCATCACACATAAACCTGCCACTCTCCTGCCCCTACGCATGTAAATCACATCGACTTCTTGCATTGTGTTGTATATTGAACAGTTCTTTCTTTTATTTCCTCAGTGAAAAGTAACAGAAGCACCCCCTAATAGCAGCAGGAACTGTAGCCTGCATACAGCTGAACACACAGCTCTTTAACTGTACGTTATTACCTTCATAAAGGCAGAGTTTATTCCAGAGCGGCTGCGCTAGACTGGAACAGTTTTAACCAGGTGCCGAATAAATTGCTGTAGCAGATTGTCTTCGTTAACAGAAACTCCCTCTCTAAAGAACACGTTCAAAGAAAAAAAACATCACTTCCACGTATTTCTATTTGACAGGGACCGTAGAGAAATTAGTGAGGGGGAGACTCGCACATCTCTGTTTTAGATAACAGGGACAGAGTTCCTGTTTCTTTTTTGGTACCAGTGTGAAAATTAATATTACACTTCACTTTTGGGGATTGACGTAGTACATACTCTCTTAAAGTCTTCACGCTTTCCTGTTATTGTTGATGAACTAGCCAACTATTCTGATAATTTAATTTTTGAAGAAAAGAAGGTCCAACTTTAGCCGGTTCCTGCTTTCTGTATGCAAGGATGTGCTGTTTTTCTTTGTAATTTATGATAATGATTAGTTTATTTTTGGATTTTGGACTGTAGGGTGGACAAAAGAATCAGCTGGAGGATTTTTCAAATTTTGTGTTACATTTTATAGACCAAATAATTAATCATGGAAAGTTAAATGTATGATTCAACTCTGTGACCAACCCCAGTAGATGTCGTATAGTCCCTAAAGATGGTTAAAAAACTAGAGCCTGACCTATGTATGTCACAAATGTTTGATAGTCACGGTGAGAAATCAGTGTAACTGCAATTTGTGTTTATCTGCCGATATTCTGAAATCTGAATTTTCTTCTCCCTCAAATCGGGATGAGCATCGACTCTAAGAAACGCACATCGTTCACGCTCAATAGATGAAGAAAAAAACCGAGAAAAAACAAACGAAACACACCCACGCAAGATTGAACTGGAGCAATAAAACATACCCAGAAAACTAAATGATTCAAACCCCTGTCCGCAATAAAAGGATGCTCCTTCATCTGTGAATGGATCGCAGCAGCTATAAATTGAATATGACCTGTTTTACAAAAGCTTGGCTAAACACCACAGGCTACCATTCTTTAGAATACTGTCAGAGAGCAGCCGCTAGCTGCTCACTGCTGGAGATGTGCCATTACTGCCAGTAACCTGTATGAAAACCAACCAGTATCCAGTCACAGTAGTTTCCAATGAAACAAAGTGTAGTATCATGTCAAAGGCTGCGCGGTAGTACGCTGACGCGACTGTTGATTCTAGGTTATGATAGGAGCCCTTTTTGTCCCTTTTATTCCCATCAGGAAGTGCCAAAAAAACAAGTGAGATGCCAGGCAAGAAAGAGGGAATACTTGGATTATCTCTCTGTCTATGATAACAACACACACACACACACACACACACACACACACACACACACACACACACACACACACACAGAATCAAACACACACGCTGCCTGCTGCTGAGGATCTCTCATGTAGCCGGTCAGGCCATGGGCAGACAAGACACTCTGCCTTCGGGGAACAAACAAACACACACACACACACACACACACACACACACACACACACACACACACACACACACACACACACACACACACTGTACTTGTTTACATTTCAGAAAGCAGTTGCAGTAAATCAGAGGGGAAAATTATTCTCCATATATCACGGCCTTTTCCTGTCAGCTGTCCAAACCGTTCCCGTCAGAGAAACCCAAACCCTCTCAGCATCACAGAGGTCCTTTCTCTATAAGGTTTCACCTCATTATCCTGCCCGGTGACAGGACACTCTGCCCGGATACCTGAAGCAGTTTGAGTGGGGCGTGTTTAGGGGAATTTAAGCCAGTTTTGGCCTCAAAACCCTCATACGTGACGCAGGGTGAGGTTGCGGTGCTCTTGTATAATGTAATATCTGCCGGGCCTGCACAGTAGCCGTACTTCTCTGGGAGCCCCCACCGAGGCCATAAAAATGTGGCCAGGAGCGGGAAGTAGTTAGGAGGGCAGGTAACACAAGACACCCAGGGACAGAAATACTGAGAGCTGTTACGCAGCTACCAACACAGAGAGAAACGAGGCCAGGAATATGTTTCCCAACAGTTGGGACACCTGGAGGAAGCCGAGAAAGAGGAGAGAGAGAGAGAGAGAGAGAGAGAGAGAGAGAGAGAGAGAGAGAGAGAGAGAGAGAGATAAAAGAGGGGTCATGGAGCTTTGACCAGAATAGAGTCAGGGTTGGAGGAAAAGCAGACAGCCGCTGCCATGGCAACTGCTCATGCTGGCATTTTGTGGATGCTCACAGCGGAGTGTGAGGCGCGAGACAGAATGATAGGCTGGCAGATACTGTATCTGTGACATTTAGACGTGCTAGCCCTGCCACGGTATCCCTTACTGAACTAATGCCACATCAAGACCACGAGGCTGGCAGCGGTCCAGCATTACCTCACCCGCCAAAGATGGTCCGCTGCCCCAAAGGGAATGTAGATGTGGATGCGTTTGTAAATTCCTACCAAACCTTTCCTACCAAGCTAATCTGGTAAACAGCTTTCTATCTTTTATGGGTCATAGTCACATTCCAGCAATGCAGTGCCATTTGTGTCATACTTAACACGTGAGAAGAAAAAACGCTTCATGTCAGATGTGATCAGAATGAAGCGAGCAGCAGGTTGAAGCCTCTAATTGACACCCCGAGACTCAAGACAGGGCCCAGTTATGCCCTGAAGCAGAAGGCGTTGCTCTTCAACACACATAATCAGTAAAATCTTGACTAACTGTAAAATTAACCCATATACACACAGACGAACACACTGGTCACCCTGGCAGATATTCGTCTCTATTTGGAGTCGGTGGGATGCGTCAGTTAGAAGCCCCGGACAGGTGCACCGCTGTGGACGACTTATTGCTACTGAAGCCTCTGGCTTTGGCTGGACGTGTCACATGACAACCTATTATGAGATCCTGGTAAAATAAATGCCTGTGTGTGTGTGTGTGCCTGTGCGCACGTCTGTGTGTGTAGAGTATGTGAAGTAAAAGCACATAATAACGCAGGAGTGCTACATTTAGCTATTTAAAGCAGTTTCTGAGGCTTCCTCAATCCGGTTCATGTACGCAGTTATTCTATGTAGTGGTTTTCATACCAAGAACATAACTGCTGTGTTTTCAAGAAGCACAGCTAAACTGTTATCTTGTCAGACATCAAGTACAGTGCGTCATGACTCCCTGGGGGCTTGCACTTCTGGCTCGACATGTAGGCCACAGCACCTGTTTATATCCGCCGCACGGCTCTTATTCAAGCTGGAATCATCTTGCACATTTGCATTCTTGAAAAACCACCTACATATGTTTTCCATGTTTCACTTTCCTGCTTAAGTGCACATTTGAAGGGGAAAAAAAAGCATTTAGGATAAAACGGTTTGCATGTATCACAACTGTTTCATAAAACAAATCATACACATTTGTGACACCATTGTATTACTTATTGTATTTCAAAAGTCGCTGCACAAAATTATTTTCAAGATTCTTCTAATTTAAGCCGGTCTTGCTGTTGGCCAATATGCACCCACAATTGACCATATTTGAGACTTTTACCTTCTGATCTGTGTCATTCTCCTGCAATATGGACACCGCAAACACAGTGGAGGATTAAAGCAAAACCCTGCGCAGTTTTATTGCTAAAACTAGCACAACCTGCAGCGAATGTAGTACTAAAGGCCACCCAGATGGGTAACAATATTCCAGATTCTGCTTGGACCCCCAAGCAGCTAGCTTTGGCTTTATTAGTTGCTCATTGCTAGTATATCTATTGTCTGTTGTCGTAGTCTGGTTAGCTGGGTACTTGTATGTCTATAAACTCACACCTGAATGAGCCACATAGTAAACACTAACGACAGGTCAACACTTTACTGTGACAAGTTCTGAATCGCAGAGGGAATTTGTTTTGATTCTCAGTTTTTAGTCCACTGTCCCGTTCCTCCTCTCCAGCCCTGCATCGTGTCTCCTCTGGCACCTTCTCGCTTATTCTTCCTCCCTTCTCAAGAAAACCCTATCTCTGCTGCCCTCTCACCTCATCACTCCTCATCTCCTCCTTTCATCCCTCCTCCTGTTCTTTCTCTCTTGTCCTCCCCACTGTGACCTCCCCGGTGCATTCCTGCACGCACCCGACCACTGTATGGTGCACGGAGGGCAAGGCTGCCTGCGGCCGGTATTAAATAACAGTCATAAAGAGGCACTTTTCATTCACTGTCCTTCACTTTTCTCACTGAAAACCAGCTGGCACAAATCTTAAATACAATATGTTTTCCACGACAGGCAAAAATGATTAACTTGTTCTGAGCTGCAGCCCAGAGCAACAAACAAAAAAGCGTGGAGTTTTCAGTGCATGTTATTCAACAGAGAATGGGCCAGGAGTATGACACATTCTTATGCCTTAAAAGTTGAGGGCAACAGTTGTCTTAAGATTAGGTCTGCAGGCGCATGAAAAAAATTTAAGCTGTTGGTGTTGGTTCATTTTCTGATCTGGATCTGTACTGATCACTAAAGCCAGAGCTCACAAGATTAGCTGAGGATCCTCCAGGATGAAAGATACACAATCTGAATACCATCCAATATAACTAACCCTTCCCCGGCCGACTCCAGCAAACTCCCAGAGGAGGTTTCATTAGGACACGTGAAAGAGAGACAGACTTTTCCCCTTGGGACTACATATCCTCAACCCCAGAAAAGTCCGTATTCATACACACAAGCACAGTTCCTGTATTTCGCGGCAAAAATGTAGAAAACACACTTTAAACAGAACATTTTTCCGTATCGTTTCGAAATTCTGCCGGAAGCAAGATGTATTTTAGCCACGTAAAAGACGTCTTGCTGCCTGTAACGTTTCACAGCTGATGGTCATCTGCTAGTTGTACTACATACAACACTACAACAAAAGACCCAAACTATCACTTTAATCTGGACTGAAGGGATGAACAGACAGACAGACCAACCAACCCTCTTACATAACTGACATAACCATTCCTACAGCCCTGCAGCTAGCATGGCCAAAAGTGTCCACCGACAAGCATAATGTATTTTCCCGTTTTCCCATCAGTGGCACTCTTACCAACAAAACACTTCGACAGCATTGACTCCCAAATTTAGCAGCAGCGCTGTCTTTACCCACTGTTGTATAACAAGCTTTTACCCAAGTCCTTGGCTAGTTCATCCAAAATATGTCTGTCCCACAAGCCTTGTTCCTTTGTGTGAACTGTACCATATGCGACCGATGTATGTGCAGTGTTGTTTTACCCTATTACATAACGGCCTCACATTGTCCAAACACCTTTCGCCTACTGCTAACTTGCTTATTGTTGCGTGTTGACCAAACATCAGCTCCCTGCTTTGAAAAAACAGAGCTTCTTTTTGGGAAAATGTCGTAGGGGGGTGGTGGTGGTGGGGGGGGCTGCTCGCCCCGTACGCAAACACCCACACAATGGAAAAGGCACAATGGGACTTGAAAAGCCAACCTCGTTGACACCTTTCCACACCAGCGAGCAGCCAAACGCAGACGCACACACACGGTGCGTATGGGGAGAAGGTCGGGTAAGTTCAAGAGCCCTTTGCCTCACATATATCCTGTATGACAGCGCTTCATCACAGAGGCCAACTCCACCAGGAAGTGGGGTCGCACATTTGTGAGGTTCTCACAGCGAAATGCTGTAGAAATGGGGCAGAATATTTCCTGGCTCTGTTATGACACCATGACACAAAACAGCTGCTTTGCATCAGTGGATCTCTATTATGTGGAAATCTTGGGTGCGTGTGCGCGCAGACCTCACCGACCTGTTTGTGATTGTGACGTGATAATGGCTCTGTAAAAACAATGAGACGCCTTTAGCAGTTTTCTCATGTTACACTCAATCACCGAAGCGCTGAAGGATTCCGAAAATCCGCGGACCAAGCGGTGATTAAATCTGAAACGTGCAAACCTGCCCATTATGTCCAGTGTGCAGTCAGTACACCACGAGGTGGAAGTGTAAATATGCAGGAAGATACGAATCTCTTAAAAAATGAAATCACAAATACTCTTATCTGATGTAGATTATTTGTGCCAACTCCACCTTCATCCTGTGAGAAAAAACAAAACAAACAAAAAACAGATACAGTCCAGTACTTTTCCTACTCAGGATGCCACGGGGTGAAGAGTGTTGAGAAGTGCACCGGTCACAATCGGAGCATGACACGAACAATACGTTTCAACATCCAGCCTGGACAATATCACAGTGTGCACTTTGTGCTTGAATTTTGTGACAGTAGGACATTAGAACATAATGTGCTGGTGGCTACCTCTACTCAAATGAATCACTGAGCAAGGTGACGGGTGGGGACTGACGCACTGACAGAATTGGTCCGGGTAGCGCAAACAGTATAAAGGTATCTCATTTACGGACAGATGCATAAATATAGATGGCTGGTTTGAATAGTGCTTTTCCACATTCCTCGCTGTCTGAAATACACCGGCTACTCGTTTCATAGACGGTCATTTCTTCTAGTTAGTTGGGTGAATCTGTTGGTGCTGTTGTTTTAATGTGATGCTTTTCCTATTTAAGGTTCTGGTTTGAAATATTACACACACTGACACATATTAGAGCTTGCTATGCTGTGCCACTTCTGCCGAACTGATCACTCAGCCTCAATAAATCAATCACTTTTCTTTTTTTTTTTGTCCCCAGAGGGCAAAAAGCTGTGCAGCTGTGACACACTTAAAACACAAGATGAAAGCACAGTGGACACAGTGTACAATTAACTGATTCAAAAAATAGTTTTAAAAATCTAAAGCATGATAAAAATGTATATTCAATAAACATTAATCAACATATATTGTATCTAGTCAAAGTATAGCCGATACACCGGCACAACAGGAAAATCTCACACAGTATTTGTATACTAAGAAAGGAATGACTTGAATGTTACATTTGCCGAATTTACAAGAGGGGACAATTAATTTCGAATTTGTCAAAGACAACGTATCACAAAGTTTATAAATCCTCCTCAGACTCAACAACCTACAGAATCCATAATATGTGAAGGGAGTCTGAGAATTTGCTCACAGAGTCAGAGATGCTATCTCAGTGAGGATAATGAGAGTGTTATTAGAATAAAAAACCCCAGGTGTGAATGCAAAGGCAAGAATGGACTGTTTTTTATCCAGATAACTTACACAGACACAGATCCGTTATCAAAACTAGGTGTAAATAGGGTATTACTTTTGGCTAATGGGACCCTAAACCTACTGCTGCTTAACAAGTTTCTGCCAACTTCTGTTGATCGAATATCTACTTAATCTGTAAATTGTGTTTGTGCGTCCTTGAGCAAGGCACTAAACCCCTGGTGTATGTGTATAATTTTAAAAATTGAAAAATAAAATTATGTTGTTTGTGATGAGAATGACAACTGATGTGATGTAAAGTATATAAAGGAGTTAAAAAAATGCAAACTTTTTTCAGGCATTTCTTCCATTATTGGACATGTAAACTAAATGGAATGTGCAATGCTGTGCTCATATGCTGTGGCATTTTAACCAGGACGTCCTTAATATGCCCCTCTGAAACCAACTTTGACCACTGAGATCTGAAATATCCAAATCTGAAGCGGCTTTGTGTAATGAGAGACAGCAGCACTGCTAAAGCACCCAAATATGTATCTTGCTTCAGTTTATCATCTCATTAAATGTCATATAAAGTCATAGAATTCATGAATATTATATATAATATAATTCAACATCCTATATATCATATCATTATATCAAATAGAAAATTGAGGCAAGGCTATTAAGTGACTTTTGGAGTTGTTGTTGTTGTTGGTTTCACTTGTGTCTCGACACTGATGTGGCTCGTTTCATGAATGAAGTTCAAATTATGCAGGATGTGCATTTTTGGCTTTAACTTATCTGCATGTAAACAGCATTAGAAGAGCTAGTTGTGTGAGCTGAGGGAAGGTGAAACAGGTCCACCTGTGTGTAATGCAGGTATTTACGTATCATATCATTGTGTCAGCATGTGCATGTTTGTGCAGTGTGTGGGCAAAGACAATAGGCCTTTGTCCCCCCGCATCCTATTTTTCTCTTGTGGGCTGACAAAGACATTCATACACACCAACACACACACCAACACACACACCAACACACACACACACACACACACACACACACACACACA
>CAEMYA010000463.1:1057974-1088665 GCA_903131615.1 Diplodus sargus | reverse complement strand
TAAAAGCAACTGTGAGTCTATTTATTTTCTGAAAGTCTTTTGTTTTTAGTGTAATGAGCTGGGAAGTAAAACACAAACACACTGGCTGTGTTTACAGTAATGAGGAACTAAATTACCCAAAGCCAAGAGAATGACTCCGTCGTCTGTTTTGATGCGTTTCGTGGACGTCATCATTGACACATAAAATATATATCAGGTGGTCTGTGGCAGAAAATGTCTGTTAGAAACAAAACTTTGTTGTTGTTTTTTTTTTTTTGTCTCTTTCATGGGATTTGCTGATAACAACGAGAAGATTAAATGATATTGTCATCCTTCGGTGAACTTTTAAGCCTAAAATACTTGAACATTCATTTCAATGTTGATCTTTAGCCAGGTTGATTGGATGAATGCGGGCCAGAAAAAAAAGTAGCAAAATGTTTTGCACGTGGATGAAGAGCAGACTGTTAACTTGACGAGTCCCTGCAGTCACTTCTACTTAAACGTAGTGACGAGTTGGAAACATTTAAGCCGATCGCAGAATTTAGTGACGACCTTGTTTGCCCTCACAGAGAAAGGTCATAATGCGCGTTACGGAGCTGGTTTACCAGACACACACACTCACACATTTCCCAAACTCTTTATTACACACTCACACACGCGCGCGTGCACACTTGCGCACACACACAAACACACAAACCCAGAGCACCTGATGAGCTGCGGTTCAGAAGAAGGAAGTGAAAACTCAGTCCATCTGCTTTGACAGGAAGTCAACAGAAGCCACATACAGGCATGCTGACGTCAATCAGAGCCACAGGAACACCTCCCCACAGCACACACACTCACACACACACACTCACACTCACACACACACTCGCATTACTCACAGTGATGCACACATGCCACGATAAACACTCATTCGAATTATGCACTGTACCAGTCCACATTTACAAAACTGCAGACTTTAAATTCAATCACACAATGAGCACTGCATTACACACACGTCAGGGATTTCATAGACCCCTACACTCACCGCACACTCACACAGACACGCACGCACCTCAGAATAAACATAGATCATCAAAGATCACGTTTCTTCTTTTTCAACAAACATGAACTTGTGCATTTCAGATTTGACGCCCACGTTCAGTTGTGCATGTACTTTTCTGACTAAATGTGCTAGAAGAAAAATATCTGCTTGTTTTTTTAATGAAGAGGAAAACCTTTACTATCGTTGTGGAACTGACTGATGCTCATTTTCAGTTCTACTTTGATGTCATATCTGACCTGAGTTGGTTTTTCATGTAAAGCGTGTTGGTTACTTGATGGTTAACTACGCTCACTGTTCTCAGTTTCGTTGTTGCTCATCTCTGTCTCTCTTTACACAACAATACATGTCACTTCTTTCAATGCTCTGCCTCGAGTTGTGGGAAAATCTTCTACTGACATGAACTTAAAGGTCTGACGGTACTGAAGTAATGTTTATATCAGTACAGAGGAATGAAAATAAGATAAGATACAGATGTTTTTGCAGAGGGCACAAAATACACCTTTTAATGGTCCAGTACATAAATCAAAATTACTACAGTGTACACTTTTCAAAGAGGTCCCGTTTTTACTCCTGTCCGTTGGTTTGTCAGCAGGATTACACAAAAAACGATCAACAGATTTCCACGAAACTTGGATTGAGGATGGGTTAGAGCCCAGAATAGACACTGTTAACTTTTGGGGTGGATCAGAGTAAAAGGGACAGATCCAGGAATTTTTTCTCACTTACTTTAACATTGTGAGATTAGGTGTTTTTCAATTGTTTTTGTTAAATTCTCAGGGTATAACTCATAGATCTTGATGACAGAATCAGGGGTATTCATCTATGACTGGTATCTACGACTGAGTGAGTACAGAAATGCCATGCTATGCATTTATTCACGATTACTCAAAATACCATTGTGGTTCTTTCATAAAAACACATATTATTTCACACCATGAAAAGTTATAATAAACCTGACGTAATTTGAAGTGACCACATCCAGGTGAAGGAGAACAACAACAGGAGCTTTATCAGCAAGCTCTCAGTCATCCAGGACGTCAGTATTTGATAGTCTGTGTGTGTATCGCTTTAAATCAACACTATAAAATGTACACATTTCCACTCAACTCTTTGTCTCTACGAGAAAAAGTTGATGAAATTCATATGAGGTAAATGAAGACGAAGAATAAAAACTAAAACTAAAAGTAAGGGGCAGTGGAAATATCAACGTTGACAGATTATCACCTTCTGAAACTGCTGCGTATTGACACATTCAGCAGCAACATTATCATTGTTCCCAGTTGTTTTTCTGGACACCTGTCAAAATCAAGTCCAATATTAATTCTGTTCTAGCTCTGTTTTTGGTTGCAACCAACACCAGAGGGAAAAATGTCTGGAAATAACATGATACCACAAGGTATGGCACATTACAGGCCCTAGAATAACTGCCTTTTTTTTTATTATTATTTTTTAATTAGGCTATGGTAAAATGTGTGTGGCCCGATCTTTTCCACACAAGTTCAGTAAAAAGCAGTAAAAAGCTACGTGGGAAAAGACAATACAAACAGTGACTGTTTGCCATTTGGTGCAGAGCGAGTTGTGTAGATTGTTTTTTTTTTTAAGCTTAGGAACAGATTCCTGCTGTATACAAAGTAATGTTCCTATGAGAGCTGTGAGACCGAACCAAAACAGCTACACAATGAGCTGAAACTCACTATAAACCCTCATAAAGGAAGCTGCACATTCAGGTGATACTGCGGGTTCATTAGGAACAGTGCCCCTCTGTGACGATGTGTTCACAGTGTCGTTGAACGTACTGTTCAAGTGGATGATAGAATATGTGAAATGTCCTGTTTTTCGAATTAGCATCACTGGTTCATGTGAAAGAGAAAGCCAATTTATTCTGACTCCTCTTCAGTGTGATGTTAGACACACATCCTTCTACACTTTTGAGGATCTTTATTGTCATAATGAATGCAATAGCTCATAACCATCACAGCTAAATGTCTAACCCCAACCCTCACCAACCTCTGGATGTACACTTCCTCTCATTTTACCAAGACCTTTCTCAGCTCCAACCAAAAACAGAGCATTAACCTTCAAAATGCAGAAATGCCCTCACAATGATCATTTAAAAAAGTAAACAGGACCTCACAAACAAAGCGTTAGCGATAGTGAAATAGCATTTGTAAGTTCACATTGACGTGTATAGAGCTCACAAAGTCATCTGTGCTTTCATACACACACTCACACACTGCCTCTTACCCGCCCAGAAGGGTATATGCAAACACACACACTGACACACGGCCGCTTAAAATCAAATGCGATGAAAGACAAGAAAAGGAGGTTTGTCGTTGTCCTCCAGCGAGTTGCTTTAATAGACCACACTGTGTGAGTGCTCGTTCTGAAATACCAGTTCACTTGTGTTTGGACACGGTTAATGAGTTTGATGACAAAACAGTCTGGGCTACAGCGCTGGAGCTGAGGACAGATGGCAAAAAAAAAAGTGAAAGTCGTCACGTACGCAAGTTCATGAGCAGAGGACGAAGGAGGGAGGGAGGCAGGGAGGAGAGAATAATGAGAGCAAGGAGAAATGATGGCAGGGAAAAGTTCAAACCAGATAAAGCAGGTAAAAAAAAAAGACTTCTGTTCTTTGCGCAGCTTTACAGAAGTCTGACACACAGCTGGACATTCCTCTGAGCTTCTTACCTGGGAGACAGACTCTGGTGATCGGAGGCTGAGTTGTTGCTGCAGGAGACCTCCTGAAAGATGGGAAGAAAAGAGGGAAAAAAGGAAAGTATTAAAAATAAACTAATATCCTAAATAAAGTGTATACTGCACGTAATCTTTAGAAAGACTGGCTCGGCAAAATAAGAAACATCATTTTCTGACAGCAAGGTGAGAGTTAATAGGTCAGATATTTGTGCTAAAGATGCTTTGAAAGATAATTAAAAGTTTGTACAGTGCAGTCAATATAAGAACACAACCAGCAGCTGGTTAGCTGAGTGTAGCATAAAGACTGGAAATCGGGCAGAGCAGATAGTGCGGCTCCTCCTCCTGACAGCCTGTACTAACATATGACAGACTATTAAATCCAGCGAGGGCACAAGTTGTGCGTTTTTGTTTCATTTACTTTGGTTTATGTAGGATCATTGACTGTAAAGACGGGAAAACGCATAAATGCAACACAAACGCAAGTTGTCTCGGACACGAGAGCAGCCATCTTGTGCCGGTGACTTCATCTGGAGCGGAATCAGGCAGTGGAGCGTCTGTATCGACTTCCCGCTCAAACACTTAATTACTTACCAACTCGGTCGCAAGCTGCCAATCATGACGTCACATTGTCAGCATCAAATATCACATAAAAACCAAACTTTTCAGGAAGAAAGAACTACCTAAATGACAGGAACCATCTTTCGGAAAAATGTACACTGACTATTAGGGGGATATGACCTATACTGCAGCCAGCCACCAGGGGGGCACATCGACGCGTTTCGGCCACACTTTTGGGGAGCTGTCATACTGTCCATGTTGTATGGAAGAAGTAGAAAAGCTTTAATGTGTTCATTTGTAAACTTTGGTTTGTGCTTTTACGGGCCTTTTGCTTAAGACAGAGCAGGGCTAGCGGCTGAGCTAAGCTAACAAAGCCAAGAATAAGTATGACAGACCGATTTGTGTCTTTAGGAAATACATATTGATCATTAATGGGATCACTTTAGAATCAAATTGAAACAGTTTCTGACAGTTTCCAGTCACGCACATATGTTCTTTGATCGTCAGATGTCTTATATCCAATCGCATATGTCCACATCACAGCACTGACACCACAGTGGGCAGTCGTTATACATATTTTGATTCACACTCTTCTTTTAGCAGTTTTCTCACTCCCCCCTGCACCTCTTCTCGCAATAACACACAAAACGTTGCTTCCTTCAGTCTCAAACGTGTGGTATTGTTATAATAAGAGGCTTAAAACCTCAACCTTAGTGCCCTGACTTACAAAGTGACTCGTCACAATAACTAAAGTTGAAAAGGAGGCACCTTGTGCAGGGTCTGTTTGTGTGAGAGACTGACAGCTGGAGAGTGGGCAGCTGGCTGTGTATTGATACATTTCCTTTTAGCGGGGACTCTTCGATCATCTGCTCCATCTGGTGAGCGCAATAAGTTCAATAAGTGTGTGCATTAAGTTGCTGGTCCATCCGTGTGTGTCTAAGCCTCAGCTCATGTCTATGTGTGGGAGTCGAAAGCTGAATGTAGGTCAGAGAGGATTCAGGTATTCAATACAGCAAACCGAGTGTTAATGCAGCCTGAGGAAGAGGAGAGAGCTCGGAGCATCTTCAGAGACTGCCTCTCTCACACACAGACACACAAACACACACACACACACACACACACACACACACCATAACAGCCTTCGCATAAAGAATAGAGGGAAAGGTGCCCTATATAAGGAGCTCTAGTTTATCTGCAGTCTCACTGGGATATGATGCTCCAGCTGCAGCGTTTACAATTGTGTTTCCATTCTGATAAATCTGTGATAGACCAATATCAGCTGGACTCTAAAGACGCCAGTCTTGGCTTTAGTAAACTGTAACGGGCATTTTCCATTATTCTGTGACTATCTTTAGACGAAACGGTGAAACAGCAGATTGATTACCAATGATCATCATCGTCGCAGCCCTAGATTAGACTTGCAGGTAAAACTATAGATTGTACTGACTGAGATAAAGCAACTCTGACTTACTTCTGTAATTTGGAGAAAAAAAAACTTTGCTTTTTCAAACATGTCTTTAAATGTGATTATTATTAAACATATTCAACTCAAAACATGGAAAAAAAAATGTCAAAGGAAATTGACATCTCTTCATCTTTTTATCCTTTGAGACATTTGTGTAAAACGTTGTCATAATTATCATATAAATTGATTGGTAATGGCCAAAAAATGTGTTTTGTGAGGTAGAAGTGACGTTGAATTTGTTCACCACAATCTAATCAGGTCATCCTTGAGACCAAGTGGACGTTTGGGACAAATTTTAAGATATTCCCTCAAAGCATTGGATGAGATGGGCAACCTGAAAACATAACTGTTCAGGCCACAGCTATCAATGCCGCTGAAGCATAAAAATTCATTACATGACCTGCTCTACAACTTGTCTACCATCCATTAAACGGTCATGTTACATGTGCAGCCACATGATATGCTGACTACTGAACACAACATGGCTTTAGTCATTCAGTACATGAACCTTTTAATCCGAACTGCTATCACTGCACCTCAGGAATACAACGAAAGCTACATTTTCTTTTGCAGTAACAGTATATGAAGAGCAAACCACGTCCTCCCATCATACTCTCTGTGAGATATGATGTGTTTGTGTCACGTAGAGCTTTTTCATGTATTTCCACATTCAACTCCATTATGTGTGAGTCACAAATATGGCACACTGGCCGCCGAGGCAGTGCAGAGAAAAATGCCGTGGGGACGGCAAATACTTTACATGCACACCAGTGAGACGTTCCATCCGTGTGAGTGAGGTTGTTTTTGTGTTTGCGCCTCACCACAACAGAGCAGTTCCTTATAGAGCATTTTCACTGACTGACACACAGTCAACTGGAAACTATTTTTTTTTTTATTTCTCAAGAGATAAATGATTTAATGAAGGTTCTAAATTTACATCACACTTTTATTTTGGCGTGCCTGTGACATTAAGTCGCTGTGTTTAAATGTGCATGTGCTGTGTTTGTTTACTGGACCACTTAACCCGCTGCAATGTGAGCGGAGGAGACGACTGTGGTGTCAGACGTCGCCCCTCGGTCCGTTTACAGCTCAATATGTCTACCTTGTGGCGAAATGATGGAATTGCAGGCTGGGTGCAGATGACGAACAGCCTTTCTGTCTTTGACTTTTGGGTGTAAGCTTTGAAAAGGCACAATTATTTTGGAGAAGCAGAGGAGTTTGACGTCTTTCCACCTCAACAGCTTCACCGCATGACGTGCAAGTTCTCAGAGAGTCACTTTCAAATTTTGCACTCTTCCACAAGGGAACCTACCAAACACGAAACCAGAACGTGCCTCAGCGGACTTCAACATGATTGAACAATCAAGCGATGGCTCTTGAAAGCATAAAAACCTCATGTTTCATTATCAACTGGCTCCTCAAATTAAGAGCCTGCCAGAAGTATTTTACAGATGTTGTCAGAGTCGACGCAGGGTTTTTATTTATAAAAATGTTATTTACTTAAGCTGAGCAGAAAAGACCTTGGTTCTAAGAATCCCACTGTAATGTAGGCACCTGTGATCTATACATATCAAATCAACAAAATCCAACGGCACCAGACCTGCGATTTCCCCTCATATAACATCAGCACAGACAAGGTTTAATCACAAAGAGCCATGGGCGAAAAATAACATAATCAAACATTTGGAAGACGAGATCATGGTGATGGTTGAGGGGATTAAGGCCAGGCGACATGTATTATTCTCTGGATTAAACGCTTGGTTGACAAACACAGCCAGACACGCAGCTCGGGAGTGTGCCACCGGTGCAGTGAACAAGGTGAGAGACAGAACTGTAGTTGATATTAAAAACAAAAGATGGGACGAAGGACAATAAAATAAACACACACAATAAAATCGGGGGTTAAGGATGCTTCAGAGTTCAATATGAAAAGATTAAATGCAGTGATGTGTCCTAAATTAGTAACTGTGTGTCTGCTGATCATATTTTTCATGAAGGCTCGTGCGAAGTTTACCACATGTTTTGCATGTGCGTCACAAATTGCATTACGCCTGCAGAACCAGCAGGAACACTGGTAAAGTCAAGTGGAGACTTTACATAGAGGGAAGATCATTTCCAAGTCAAAGTAAATACTGAATGAGAACAATAAATACATAGATTACGTATAGGTTTATTCTAGTTCTGGATAAGTCAAACTTATGATCAAACATAAAACTGAAAGGTCAATTTTAGACATTAGACTGTGAAAAAGCCCTCTACCGCAGATTAACAGAATTCATTATTAATTAATCAAATAGAACTGATTGACAAACACTTACTTGCTGGAGGCACACTGGACATTGGTCAGTACGGTGAAGTTATTCCTCACACTTCGAAGGCTTGCCAGAACCTAAAAAGGCAGAGGAGACGACCGTAAGAATTATTTGTCCAACATTTATTCAAAATCCTTTCTCTCAACAGTGTCTGCTTGGTCGTAGCACCGGTAAATGTAAAACGTCACACTAATACATGACATGTTTGTCCGAACGCTGTTGGTAAAAGACCCGTGGCTTAATAAGAATTATGTTAATATGAGAGTCATTTTGGGTGATTTACAGTGAGATATTTACCTGAGCAAAAGGCGTAACGATCAGGTCATCACCATGTCTGCAAACACAGAGAGAGAGAGAGAGAGAGAGAGAGGTGGTTAGAAAACATCCTCAAATACAAACCAAAGATCAGGTTTTACTGTTGCGTAAAGCCTATATCCTGAGTGCTTCCTTAACAGCAAAGACGGGAACATGTAAGAACAATAAGCAATGACCACCATGACCCAGCCGGCCTCATTACTATAATTAACTGAAAGAGCCGGGAGCCAGAGAGGAAGAGGAGTACGGGAGGATGGTAATGGGTCAGAGACAGGAGTCTTCTGTTCTGGATGTAACCTTGGAAGGCACTCAGCTCTAACACTGACCTGTTTTTGTCATCTGAAACGGGGCAAATTACTGATCTGCCCTTCTGTGGGTTTCAAATCATTGTTATGTTATGCAACATCTGGATTCAAGTACTGCTCATACCCGCCCCCAACCTATAGAGCACCTATCATCACACCCTCCACTGGGGGGCAGAGCTGTAGAGCAGCAGCCTGCTGTGCGTCCAGTGCTGTCGGAGAACTGCAGTCTGAGCTTTAAAACAGCCGCAACTGTGAGTAGAAACCACATGAATTACTGGTCTGCATCTAAGCTTAATTCAACTTGGATCAATTTAATTACGGCAGGTGATAATAAAGTTTGTCTGCAACCTGTCACCTTTAACTTTATTGTCCACCATGTAAAAAGCTGCCTCACAGTCAGATGAAACACAGAACACGCAGGCTTGACATTAAATCGTCATAATATTCAAAAACATGAGCGACAGCGTGACATAAAACAAAGTAAGTGGATTTTGAACTAATATCGTGTTCCTGAGTTACAAAATGGGTTTAAAAGAATGATTCCAAGCAAAAATAACAACATCCAGATGAGGTTTTTGTTTAACATATGTGAAGAGGTCTTATGATACAATGCACAACAGTGGAAAATAATAGACTGGTTCATTTTAATAATTTTTGCCTAATACCATAATAGGTACTGATGTAAGAACATTCTTATTAATATTGTATACAGCCCCAGATTTAAAGACTACTGCAGACCTTTTTTTGCCCCACAGGCTGAACTCAGACCTCTACTCATCTCGTTCTGCCCCTCGGATCATTTTGTTGGAAGGCTAATTAGCACATTCATTAGTTATGTCCAAGCACAAAAATATTATTATTTCAGTTTTAACTCTGGTTTTTTAAGCAAAGGGGACTTACAAGAATCAAACTGATAACCTTCTCCTCAGATTAAAAAGGTGCGTTGTTTTCTGCTTTCTCCAAAATAAATATATACAGTAATTAAAAACAAACAAAAAAAACATTGTTTTAACACATTTAAATTTGGTGCTCTGCATGTCAGACACAGAGAGTGTAGACATCCCTTTTTTCAAATCTGGCCCTCCTAAAAAGGAAGCTGAATAGTCCTGCTCTCCTGAGCGTAAAGACAAAAGAATGTCACGCAAAATAAGATCCAGCATATCATTGTCAGAATGTCCGATTCCTCTTTTCAAGTCGACACATTCTTATTAAACTGTGTTGACTTTATTGACAAAAATGGTCTGTTAGAAGAGATTAAGATCCAGTCATTGGTGCTCCCATGACTTTGATTTTACCCCAAACTAACTGGATGTGAGCTATAAGGGACGGACTCATCAAGGCCTCTCAGAGTGACTACATGGATTTAATAATAGTGACTTTCCGAGATTTTTATCTTACAGAGTCAAAGGGCATTTGAAAATATCTCATTGGAGGTCCTTATTAGTGCCTATAAAACAGATTCAGGGCTTAAAGTAATTTCAAGACTATACAGGGCTCTGAAGCTTACAAGCTCCACCTATATGAAACAAACAATGGGGGTGGGAAACTAACAGCTGCATTTTCAGAAGAAGTCTGGAAGGAATATTGTGAATTTCAGTGGAATTTCACTCAGGCAACTCCAGCTGCTGGAAGAATTATGGTCGGAAGCCGAACACTACTACTTGTTTTGGGCCTGTCCAAAAGTAAAAGCCTTCTGGTGTAAGATTTATACAAAATGAGTTCCTATATTTGGGACATGAATTATATTTAAGTGGGATGAACTCCTCTTAACGTCTACACATATGAAAACAAAAGACTTATTGCTGCTAGAAAGGAATTACAAGGAAATGCCAGATGCCCCATCCATAGAGTACTGCTACTATATCATCATGAAATCTTCAAAATAGAAGGAATTACCTTTTCAATGAAGCTCCAGGAAAATGTGGAAAATGCATATTTCCCCAAAATGCCCATCTTTTGTTAAACAATGTGTTTTCAACTCTTTATGACTTCATATATTTTATTCATTTTCTCAAACTCAAGGCACCCCACGTTCTGTCTCTTTGTTTTGAGTAAAACAAACTGAATGGACAAATCTAAAGATGATTATGTAACTGTTGATGTGAATCAAAATGAAGGAAAAAACAACTGTGCTGACTGTGCTGTGAAACACAGAGACTGTCCCTGGGTCAGTGTGTTTCCTCTGTAAAACACTGTCATGACTTCTCTGTGACAGTAACGTCAATACGACTAGTCCGCAAGTCCATACCATGTATTACACCAATAATTCTTCTTTAATTAACGATTCTTCTTCCTCTTTACTGGGATGCTTTTGATGAAATGCTCGAGACTAAACTGCTTGATGTTACGTTAATGGTGTTTTCATAACGCGTGGGTGCCTTCAGCATACACAGCCCTCACTTTGCCTCTTTGTAGTGAGGCTGCCCGACCTTACTGTCGAGGTTGTCTGAGCAGTCTGCAGCTTTAGAGGAAAACCTGCAGACACTACTGAGAGCTGAAGCACTGCCAACTCCAATCCATATTCTGATTTATATGACCTTATTCAGTGAAGGTAATATTTTGCTCTCTCCTTCAGCTCCTCTTAAAAGTCTTTACACTGTTAAAAACAAGAGTTGTTAAGCAGTTGTTTACTTTAAAGTTGAAAACGATGTTTTGAATCATTTGTACCTGGTTGATTAAGACTGTGTACAAGTATTTGTTATAAACCTTTACAGTTGCTTAATAAATGGTTTTAAAATCGAAAGTTTGTGGTGAAATAAACATTAACAAAAGATTAATTTACTATGGATGTATAAATGTTTCTTAATGATGGTCACTATAAAGTGTTACCAGTATGGAGGTTTCTATTCCAGTTTTCTAGTAGTTACTATCATTTTGGACAGCAGAGTCATGAATTTCATCCTAATTTGTTATTTGATAGATTTATTAGAATGTATGTATACTGTACACATGCATTATGTATACTATACAGGGAATACACATAGATATGTGTACATACAGTTCAAACCTGCCTGCCACCCTCTACTGTATGTCTGTGGGGTGCGTGCATGCTGTGTGTATTTGCGTGTGTTTTATATTTACAGTTCGGAGGCGATGGAGGAGTTCCGTGACATGGACTTGGGCGACAGATCATAGTCGCTGTCAGAACGGTAGAGGAAGGACTCTCGACGTTGGTTATGTCCGGGGAAGTTAGTGTGGAGGACCAGCCCAGAGCCGGGGGAGGCCTGGGGGTCCAGGGGGCTGCAGCTGGCAGACGGGCCATTCTCCACATCGAAACTGAAAGACAGATAAACACACAGGTTTTAAGATGTTAGTTTGTTATATTTAGGACTAACAGAGCAGAGAAATAAAACATTTCCCCCAGTATGAGAGGACTAGATTTGGTTTTAAGATTCAAAGCTGACGTCTGTAGGTTTTTCAGCGTTAGACGTGAACATAGTTAACATTTTGGACTGGAGCTTCTGAGCTAGATGATACAGTCACGGTCAAAAGTTTACATATACTTGTAAAGAACATATACGTCACGGCAGTCTTCAGTTCTAGTCATTTCTACAGCTCTCATTTTTCTGTGATGGCACAAAAAACATGAATGAAGTTTGCTTCAAATCTGAATCCATTATTATTTTGTGTATACAACAATGGGACAGTCTACGCAGCTCAGCATTGATCAGAAAGAGCACATTATTGATTGGAACAAGTCAGTAAAGGCACTTGGAGCCTTTTCAAAGCAGTTGCAGGGCCCAAGATCAACTGAACAAACAACTGTTTGTAAGTATAAAGTGCATGGCACAGTTGTGTCACTGCCACGATCAGGAAGAAAACACTAATTATCACCTACTGCTGAGTCAACCAAAGAACACCAAAAAAGCAAGTCTGCAATGAATTAGAAGCTGCTGGGAGACAGATGACAAGCGTGTTTTTGTATGAGCTGAGAGGCTGCCGTGCAAGAAAGAAGCCCTCCAGACGCGGCACCTTAAAGCTTGACTGAAGTTTACTGCTGATCACATGGACAAAGAACAAACTTTCTGGAGGAAAACCCTGTGGTCAGATTAAGCAAAAAATGTAGTTGTTGACCAGCAATATGTTTGGAGGAAAGAAGATGAAGCCTTTCACCCCAAGAACACCACACCTACTGTGCAGCATGGTGGTGGTAGTATTATGTTGTGGGGCTGGTTTGCTGCAAGTGGGTCTAGTGCTCCAAAGAAAGTAAATGGAATAAGGAAGAAGCAGGATCACTCAGGAAAACTGAAAGACATCCGCCAGAATATTGAGTCTAGGGGGCAGTTGGGTATTACAGTGGGACAGTGGTCCGAAACATATCAGAAGTGCTAAAGGAATGGCTAAATCAGGCTAGAATTAAGCTTTTAGAATGGTGTAAAAGTCCTGACTTAAACCCCATCAAGGACATGTGCTGCAGAAACAAGCCCATGCCAGGAAGACAACTAAATTAAGTAGACCTTCACCGATTCTGTCAAGAAGAGTGGTTTGAAATTCAGCCAGAAGCTTGTGGATGGCTATCAAAAGCAACTAATTTAGGTGAAAATTGCCAAGAGACATTTAACCAAATATTGGAAATACTGTATGTATATATTTTGGCTACATACATTTTCAGAAGACCCATAATAAATTCAGATTTGAACCAAACTTCATGAATGTTTTCATGACAAGGTAGCGTTTGATCGTCTTCCTCCATAACAGAAACATGAGAGCGGTAGGAATCATTGGAAGTGAAGGCTGCCATTAAAACATTTCTAAATGTGTGTCTAAACTTTTGACCGCGACTGTCTCCTGATAAGGAAATAAGTAACTAAACTAAACGTTGCGATTTAACACTAAGTGTTTTTCGAGACGTTCCAACAACGTCAAGCCATTCCAAGTAGCTGATAGCATTTTGATTAGATTCCAATTTCATTTCATTACGCACAAAAGACACACATGCATGAATAGACTTGACATGACCGGGTAAGAAAGGGCAGAGTGACATACGAGGGCGCACAGTGTTCATTCGCTGGTGGAAACGGAGGGGAGACTGAGGCTCTGTGAGGAAGGTGGAGGGATGAGTGAAGGAGGAGGTGGATGTCATTAAGACACCATCAAAGAGGAAAATGTGCCGCGTGCGCAACTTCCCGGAGATCTCTTTTCAAACAAACATGATGTAAGTTTCCATGCGTTTTCTACGGCAGTCTGCGTTTCTGCGAGTCGCTCCCTTTCATTACTGTGTTCTGCCTCGATGGCCGCCACTTCCCCCTCTGTATAGTAAACACACACCAGCAGAGAGGGCGCTGGTTACACGACAAACTCAAAGGCCCAGACCACTTAAAAATTGTTTAATGTTTCTTCATTTTGATGTTTGACCTTCAGTGTGCAGAATGATGAATGTGCAGTTTGTTTAAAGGGGAGAAAGTTTCTCTGTGCTCAGCTTGAAACCGAGTTGGAAACACAGCGCCGAGCAGGATTTTGTGATACCGCAACCAGTTTGAAACTATTATTCACAGGGATTTTTATATAAAATGTGTCTGGAGGGGATCTTTAAATCTTTAAAAAAAAAAAAACACGCCATATTTACAGAAAACTCTCTCCCCGCAGAACATCCAGTGTATGTAAAAAGGCCACAAATATTTTGTTTTGCAGCTGAGTGTTAAGTTGTAATGTGTATTTTTCTTGTATCCCCGCTCCTCCCGAGCTCTTCCTCTGTTTATTATAACAAAATCTGAAATGGAAAAACCATCAGTTTATCTATCCAACAAGATTTTCCAAAGATTTTCTGACCAACGAAACTATGTGTAGAAGTAAATGCTCTCATGAACCGTCTGCTGCTGCAACCCGACTCTGAGTACTGAAACACGCTTTTATTTTAATAAAAATGCACAGACTCATGTGCCGTACATACAACTTTTCACTGCACATTCACGCACCGGCGTCAACTTATTAATACCGACCAGTGAACCATTTGTAGGACAAACAACACGGGATTGCTGGCTGGGAATTCTGATGTTTATTACCCCAGGGGATGTTGGAAAGTGAGTGAAAGGCGGAAGAATGTTTTTATTTTCTTCATAAATGATGGGAATTTGGGTTGTAGCAAAAATAATGACATGTATGGCATCAGCTCAATCTGTAATACAAATAATACACGGTCAGAGCGATGCAGTGAAAGTACACTTTAGATGTGAGGGGAAGGAAAAAAAACCTGAAAAATAAACAAGTAAAAAAAGCAGACCAAAAAGTCTAAAGTTAATTAGGCCAAGATAAGCACAAAACTCACAGTACGCATAAGCTGCCTTTTGAAAACATGCACATTGTCTTCTTTTAATAAAGACTATGTGCACAAAGCCAAGGAGCAACAACAGCACAAACATGATCACTATTAGTTTTCAGCCTCGACCTTGAAACAGCCAGACGTTTCTGTCCAGACAACCAGAGGTTCCACCCAGGGAAGGAGAGCTTTTACCCGACCAATTAAAGGACCTTTATGTAACAGTTTGTAGCAATTCACATGTGCTTTTTTTATTGGCCACATGTGAGCCGATTGTAAAATGACATGGAGAAAAAGACCTTCCCCATCTCTCTCTGTCGTCCACACAAGCCTGCGGTTGATTTGTGGAAGTTGTTTAATGCTGCTGGACCGTGGATTTCTTTGTGAAGGCCTCGGGTCAGATTTTCCCACGATAGACCAAAAGGATAGAGCTCTCGATCGCCTCGTCTCAGCGCCTCAATCTGCTCTTCATAAAAATGTAGCCCGCTAAAATGAACCAACGGCCGGCTTCTAGCACAACACAGAGGATCCACAGAGCCCCTTTAATACCCTCTGTGACACAGAAATACATGATCAGAATAATCGGGGAGATATGTGTTCTATCGGAGAGAGAGCCAGCTGGTACCTGTGTATCGACACTGTGGAAGATTAGCGTTGAAACCGTTTCATGTATTCAGAATCCATATGCATCAATAATCAGTGTTTTCTGATAACTTTACCAGGGATTGAGGGGAGCTACGATGGGTGTGATACACAGCATGACACAGTAAGTCTACATTTTAGTGTGACGTTAAAATCAACCATGTTCATCTTGAATTACGACGCGCGAGCCACAGAAAACAGTTTATGATGAATATGTGCACAAATGCCAACACAAAAGTCTCGCCTCTGCAGCTACTCTGGATTGCAAGGCGTCATAAACTCGGCTGCCTGAGGTAAACACAAAGCAGCAGCTTTCCAACTTAATTCCGTGAATAACGGGGGTAATACGATTACTACAAATCATTTTCCATGCGAAACTTCTTGTTCAATTTCCTGTATCACGTGTCAATATGCAGTTTGACGTACTGACATGCCCGCGCCAGAGGTAGACAAAAGGTGCGCGTCAGTGCGCAGCTCAGATGCGCACACACACGCGCGGGCCTGCCCTGTGCACCATGCATTGAACGCTCGGCTGCTCTGCCCTCCCCCCCCCGGGTCAATCCGCTGCTTCGTGTGTTGTGATCACGTGTACAGGCAACTAATTCTGGAGCCAGCGCAGGCGAGTCTACTCATCCATAACGCACACATCTCACAACTGTGCCATCTTTTACTCTCGTCTTCCACGAAACATGGAACTTTGGATTGACGTTGTATGTGAATTTGAAATACAGCGGCAAGGAAATTCAAAGGGGCAGCATTTTCACGGGGCAGGAAATCCTTTCCAGATCTATCAAGACAGCAAGGACCCCACAGTCTGTTGTTTTTTTGCCATGGCAGCGCTCAGGAATGTAGGGTATTCGTCTCCGTGAACAGCTAAAAGACATGAGATGGACGAGATAAAACAACGTTTACAAGTAAAACCCAGAATCGCAGGAACACGGTCACAGCGGAAGGATATGCAGAGTATTTACTTAAGCTTAGTTAGTTGTGCTACAGTCATACATTCAATGCCTTATTCAAGTGAAAGTCCAGAAGTTTTATCAGCAAAATGTACTTAAAGTTAAAGTACAGTGGTCCCTGCAACTCATAAATTAATACATTATAACACTGAATTACTGATGTCAAAGTCCATTTTAACAGCTTAATCTATAGTAAGGCTTGATATTCTATAAACTCATGATATATTTTGTGTCAAATAAATACAGTGTCGTTAAAAGTATAACATTGGCTCTGAAATGTAGCAACGAAACTGAACTACTCAAGTAAAGTCCGAGTGTCCCGTTCCACTACGAGACAAACACATCGGCCCCGAGCTGACGGCGAGCTGAGTCACTTCCTCACCAGTGAGACAGTAACACGCAGGGTTACAGGTGTTGTGATGGCGCTGAACGCTGTCACGGGAAGCCAAACCGGATGAAAAGAGAAGTGCACTGCTCCGTCACTGCCCCCACCTTCAACACACACAGAGGGCTGATGACTGTCGCGTTATGTAAGCGGCAACAACACACAATGAGATGTCCGAGTCTGAGAATGAGAGCGGCTCCACGCTGAGATTTTATCTGCGTCGAGTCCATTTCTGTTCAACAGGACAGGGTTTTCTCTGCTTGTCTTTGATTTATCTGAATGTGATTTATTGTGTTTTCTTACAGAAAGAACACAGGATTTACTGTTTAAAATGATCACATAATGCGATTTATATATATATATCTAGGAATGTCAATAATTCTTTGAAATTCTGCTTGTGGTCAGTTATTTTTGAGCCATGGTTAAGTTATTTTACCAGTGAGGTTATCAGTAAGTAATGCGGTGATTTATGAAGGTGGTTCAATGGTTGACACACAGATTGTAGAAGTGAAACGACACGTTTTATGAACAGCTAACTGGTTAATCATCATTAACTGGAGAATTCATATGAAACTTCACAATATACAAAGGTGATATCGTCAAATAACTTGTTTTCTTTGACAGTCCAAAAACAAAGACGTTTTGTCTACAAAAGAATTTTTTTTTTTATGACGTTTCATTTTTTTTAAACTTGTGTTTTCTGTGTGATAAATGAAAACGACCAAAATTGCCTCCGTCGGATGCCTCGAAGATGGAACAAAGGTCCATTTCGTATTACCGTGCATTTTTCGTGAATTCATGAAATAGAAAGAAAAACAAGGGTGACACTTAAATTAACAAAGCTGAAGATTACACATCCCCAATTCACTCCATTATCAGTTATGAACAAGGGGATACTGTGCCACAGAGAGAAAATCACCGATTTGGGAAACAATTTACCATATTGTGATACAGCACACAGTAGTGAAGCATAGAGGCGTCATGATTAACAACACATGCAAGTGCTTTTCACTAGTTATTCCTCACATAAAACACAACCATCGAGCTGTTAAATTTGTTCTTATAGTACACAAATCAAACAAGAACCAGCAGCAATAACAGATCCATCCATCTAACAAGTGTCTCTAACTGAACTGTGTGTCACACATCAACAACTCAGATGGACTCAGTCCTATGACTCTTGCGACTGTCTAGGTGACTGATGCCAATGTTTGTATCTAGTTTGGTCCCCAGACAGTAGCACTGGCCGCCCTCCTCTGACTGGCAAACCCTGCTTAGATAAGTAAATGCTTATGACTATTTAATCTTCGCGGTTCATTCTTGACCTCTGAGAACTGTGTACGCAACAAAATATGTCAAAAAACGCCAACGGTCCAATAACATTTCAGACCTTTCATCTTTTCTGATTACTGTGAGATGTGAGTGAAAAGTCCAAAAAGCTACACGCTCGACATCGGAGCGACACACAAGCCAAAGGAAACAACAACTGGCGTATCTAAGAGCTCTGTAATGGTCTCCAGTAATGACTGGAATGAAGAATAAGCACATTTATCTTATGGCTTTGTTTTTACTGTGGTCTACTTAGCAGGACAAAGAAGGGATATCCAAGAATTTAGCCCTCGAAAAAACCAGCACAAAGACAGACCCTGGAAACAAAGACCCCTCTCTATGAATTGGGGTGTCCTGGTGGGTTAGTGGAATGGACCGTTTGTCTGGGAAAGCAGGCTCACTCGTACCAGTCTGCCATGCTTTGTCTTTGAAGTCCATGACTGACATGGATACAAGCTCTCTGGGTGTAAACATGTACAAATGTAAAAAGTCCAGAAACACGCCGTCTGTTCAGAGACAGGATGGCAACAAAGACCGTTTATTCAAACTGCTCCGACATCGAGACAACCAGAGGCCAAATGCTTTATAGCAATTATGAGCTTCCCAGGTAGGAGAGGATTAAATCAAACTAGCAGGACTCTGAGGAATCTGACAGAGCGTGAACGGGGGGTTGACGAGGATCAGAGCGTCACCAGATTTCATGACGCACAGTCGTGTTTGTATTTTTCTTTTTCAGTGTCGTCTGTGACCTTCCACAGAACCGCAGAGGGCACCGATTCCTGGGAACTTTCCAACTAATTATGGTCTTTATGGTGTTTAATCGAGTGAGACAGTCATGGTGTTATGTTTCACTAAAGCAATCAGGAAGTGCTCCCTCTGACCCTAAAATGATTTGCTATGATGACACGACATTCCTTTCCCATGATCCAGCAGCATCTGTCTGAATGATAAGCAGACCGAGTGGGTGACGGATTCACAGAAAGGATGACAGACCCATTACAAATGTGAAGCAAACTTTTTACATTTGGCCAAAATGAAAACAAAACCAACGCAAATTAGGCACATTTCCATCAACTCGTTTGGACAAGATAGATGTAGGTTCATCAGAAGTTGGCAGTACAGGCTCTATCATGTATGGCTGTTGTAAGCTGAGGAGAAGGTTGCGAAAGGGAAACAAGACAAGTCGTAAGCCAAAAAGAAGAAGATGAAGAAGAACAAAGACAAAGAAAGGAGGCGAAGAAGACAAAGACGGACAAAGGAAAAGAATCAGGAGAAGAAGAGCACAAGAAGAAGAAGAAGAAGAGGAAGAATACGCCAACAGACGCTTCTCCTTCTCAAGGAGCGGAAACAGCTGATGTACTCTAAGCTAAATGTTCTCTACATCATCATTCGGAAAAGGTTGTTCTAATAAAAGTAGACAGGCACCTACGCCCAAAAAGGTTTTTAGCTTCCCACTTTACTTTATTCATATTGTGCAGAATTATTTGCTGCATTACAGCGAGCGGCCAGAGCGCAACATTGGAGGCGAGGCTGAGTGGCGCCGTTCTATCCAGGCTCTAAATGGTGGATCCATGTGTTCACCACATTAACTGTTTTCAGAATAAGCAAAAAATTTTTTTTAAGTTTTATTTTCTTATAACTGAATGATAATTTCATGGAAAAAAATCATTTAATCTGGTGCTAATTATAGAGAGCACGGAGTGACAGTTATGAGGCTGCTATCCAGTCTGTAAAGAGGAATTTCCTTGGAAGAACTGCTCTGTTTAAGATTCACGTCAAAAATGTTCAACATTCGTTCATTATCAGTGTGTTCATCTGACCTGCTGACTAAAATAAGGAATTTATCAGTAAGAAGTGTACCAGGTGACCGCGGTTCGTATTTCAACCAGGCCTTTAAATACAGTGAATGCAGAGTTCTTTCCAGGAAATCAAGAATTTTCGAAAGAAGGACTGAAATGGGTATGTAATATAAAACAGCAAACAAAGACACAGTTATGTTTAAATACATCACCAGAAAACCTAAACTGTACTTTTGAGTTCCAGAGGAGGCAGCCAACATCCAAAAGAGGAAAAAGCAGTGACCGAACTAAAAAAACATCCAGTAGCAGATAGTAAAGATGCCAAAGGTGGTTGGAAAGGTTGAAGACAAATATTGAGTTTCTTGTTTTTCCTGGGAAATGACTCCACTTCCCCGCCTGAAGACAATGGTGCAGTTTCAGGTTTACAATAGTCAGTGGCCAGAACACTGACCCTGTCATTTACTGGTAGAGTGGGACAACTCAGTATCCTGCTCGCTGATTCATGAGACTGAAGGTGATGATAGAACTACTCACACTATGGATGATAAAGAACTGCTGAGATCAGGGAGCATCAGGGCTGAAAACAAATATTATTTTTAACAGACATTCATCTGCAAATTATTGTCCTAATTAATTTGCCGTTCCTGAAAATGTATGCCAGATTATCCTTAAACCCACAAATGACCTCTGACTGTCCTAAACGATGGAAGACACAATGGCCACACCTCATGGAGTCTAACATGGTCAAATGTAATGTTCTAATATCACTGAAAATTCCCATGTTATTCTAAGAAAATATTCAGGCACCGGGCACAATCATGCTGTTCTGCGACTTCAATATACCCCAGACTCTTTATCTCCTTATTTACACTAACTTTGAGCATTTCAAATCATCAAAAACCAGTGCTGAGGTGGAAAAACAGCCTATACAGCGATCGCGTGTTTGCTGTTGTCGGCTCTAGGGCGGACATAGAAGCTCCTAACTGATCAAACAAGGAAAAGTGGCATTTTGGATTGAATGCAAGGAGTTTTTGAACATATAAAGGCCTATTTAAACCATTCATTTTCCATGTTGTCACAATTTACGCACGGGGTATTGTGTTTTGGACTTAATATTTTACTGAAATGGATCGATGGGATGTTTGGGAATAACAGAAGAAAAACTATTAAGTTAACTGTTCCAGAATTTCCCACAGCCCTAGGTAATTGCTTGGAATATTATTTTTTGTCTGTCAAAGAATCCACAGATATTCATTTAATTGCCAAGCTGAAACCATCAACCTTTTCTGCTTTAAAAATGAGGGATGTCGCACAAACATGTCAACACAGAATCGGTGTTCACCACACCATGAATACCATTCGCTGCTCACCTGAGCGAACTGAAAGAGGAGAAAACAGACAAATTTAACTCAAGTCCGGCCACAGCGTGAGACGAAGGAGCAGACACCTGGTGCTTTGGAAAAGAGAGAGCCACAGAGCGTCACAGACTGGGGGAGAGAGAGAGAGAGAGAGAGAGCCTTCTTATTCTCTGAATTAATCTCTTCCTTCCTGTGTGTTATGGCGAGGGGGAAACCAGTGACCATTTGTCTGTCGGGTTGTGCAAACAGAGGTGCCATGGTAACACCTCCTGTTTGTCCCAGTGTTAGCCAAGGTTTAAATATTATTCCTTCGCTTGAATTGCATTTTGTTCTGTTATTAAATGAGCAATTCTACTAATGTCAACAATCCTGTGGCCTGAAAAAGTCAAAGATAAAAGCCACCTGTATCACTATCGGAAGAACCGAGTTGTCAAGATGTATTTTCGGAGAATCGTTCCCAACAATCCTAGCGAAAGATACCGTCTGAGGATGATACGGAGAGACGCCAAAAAACAAGCAGCGGATCTGAAAATGACCTTTCTGTCTAACCAGCTGGCTCCGTGAAATGTGCCAGAGCTCTGAAATGCCCCAGAAGGATCGTTAGCTGATTGAGTGATCCCATCAGACTGAGCAAAAAATAGAAGCAACATTTTATGCTCCAAAAGATCACAGCGAGATTTCCCTACATGAATCTGTAGCAGTAAGTTTACACAAGCTGGTCTAAACAGGCTTACTTATAAAACTCCGCCGGGGCGAAGAGATCAACTTTAAATGTTGTCATCTTTGTCTTTGTCAATCTTTGTCAAACACTGATCCACACTGATCCACTCCCACTTCTTACTTCTCGTTGGGACACAGCAGAGTGTCATTACGTTTACTCGCAACGGGAAAGTTTCAAGCCGCTTGGAAAATTGATTGCATCAGTATGAAATGTTTGAAGCCAGACATGTGCTTTTACTATTTTGATGTCACCTACTGATAGCACCCAGACAACACTAGCCGGATGTGTCGTACACGATCAGGGTGCATCCTGCTCTAAGGAGTACACTCCAGCAATTCTGTTCATTCACGTAGATGTGAGACAGAGCGGCAGGAAGTGTGTCGTACCTCCCAACTTTTAGCAGCTGTTTGTTCTTTTCATTGACATTACACGTCGACAATTTTTTACAAATACAGTAAACAATATAAACGGATATAGGCAACTTCTTCGACGGCAGGGGAGAAGGTCACCAGAATCCCTTAAAAATCTGCTCGGTTTTGAGAGTTGTTGCGTGAGGACAATATTTTATAAACTTTGTGAAACGCTGTTTACACCAAATCCTCGACTATTTGGGCCTCCTTGTTCATTTGGCAAATGTTACGCAAGCAGACGTCTCTTTCTTTGGGTAAAAAACAACAACATTTGTATCCGTTTGTTCCAGTGGTGTGTGTGTTTATTTCTGAACAGAGTGGGAAAGCGCGATTCCGATCACAAGTGGTCACTCTGGGAGCACGCGGAGACGTCTGACTGGTTCACTCACGTCAAATGTTAATACCAGGCCTGATTTCCCTCACGCAGGTAAGAACTGTGATCCAATGGATACACATATTTATTTGCATTTTTCCTTTGCAGATATTCTTGAAATTCTGTTCAAATGTGCTCTACATTTGGAGTGAAACGTACGTATTGTCTTCCCCATCAATCAGAACACTTGGATTGAGGAAGCCCAAGCTGACCAATCACAGCTCTCGCTGTTGCCGTGTGGTACAGCATCACTGTAGCCCTGATGTGCAGTGACATTTTTGAGGAGGCTCGGACGCTCTGAAGCTATGCTGTAAACCCTTAACACACGACCATAAATGCAGCTTAAACAAAGATTGTTCTATTTAAGACATTTTCGTGTATTGCATTTTGTTTCCCACTGCTTCTAATTGGAGAGATTTATTGTTAAATGTCATCCACTGTGAACATTTTATTGAAACTCGTATTCTTAGATGAGAAACCTATTCTCCTGGTAATGAAAACACAAGCCGCCGGAATTATGCCCATAAACCACCAACCTTAACGGCATAAAAACAAGCAGTACATCAAGTTAAAACCACACTGAAAACCAAAAATGCCCTCTGGCCTTTTGTTATCTGCCACAAAGACCAGAAGAAAACTCAGGGATCCAACCAGCTCCATCACTTATTAATAGAAATTAGGCCACGAACATAATCAGGACTTGAGCCAAGTCATTATACACGCACACTTAGGAACAAAGTCATCCAGCAGATGCTCTCTTTTAGAAATCATTTACAGTCCAAATACACAGCCACATGTCACATGATTACAGGAAACACAAAGCAGAACTGGCCAAAGGTGTGATGATGACGGTCATGATGATAGAGCAGGGGCTACGGGTTGTTGTGTGTATGCGTTTGTGTGTGTGTAAGTGGGTGGGTGAAGTGAGAGATTATGCGTAGCAGAGGCTGACGGAGTGACGGACACGTATTTGAACTTAAAAAGGAAGAACTGAGACATGCTTTTTAAAGAGGATGAAGACAAAGAAAATATGAAAGAGAGAGAAACGACAGAAAAAAAACGAGAGGACGTTGCTTTGAAAAAATAAAAAAATAAAAAAATTCCTGGGCTGGAAAATTGCAGTGTGGCATATCTTTTCCATGACATCCCCGGCCTGTACTAAGTCAGTCTACTCGCAGCCACAGTCACTGGCCTCTGTGCATTACTGTCATTGAACCACAACCACATTTAACCTATAACCTTCTATTAATAATCTTATTCTGTTCTGATTCTGATTCTGGGAGGATGGACATCGCCAACAGAAATATACGTTTGACCAATGTCCAAGTCAAAACGACGTCAACATCATCTGTATCCTCGTGACCCTCCGAGCCATCAGTTTTATCGCTTCTCATTATCTCAATTGAAATAACCAGCGTTATTATTCTCATCAAACCCACCTCGAAGCCGCGGCGGCTAATTTCAACTTTGACGAGTCACTCAAGAAATCAAAAGGCCTTCGACTGCAAAAACCACGGCAGACTTAGGAGTCCCCGTCACATGTTTTGCATGTATCCATCTCCATAACAACATGTGACACTGTGAGTGAAGTGCACTGCAAATAAAATGCTTCCAAACCACAAACTGTACGATACAGTGGTGCACCGCACCCATGGGCAAGCGAGCACAAAACACTGCTATTCAGAGTCCTGATGGAAATATAAGATGTAGCTGAGGAGCAGGTTTGTGTAGTCAAATCTGACATAATGTTGGATTTAAATTCTTGCACTTTCAAAGAGATACAATATAATGAGGCGGGGGTTTGGATTGTTTTGACGAGAGCTGTGACTCAAAGTCATTGTTTTTTGTTTTGACTAATTTCAAATTGGCTTTGCAGAAGTCCTCATTTGAGAATTGATGTTGGTCTGAATGAGGTCACACTATCCTGATGAGTAGTCCAAATGAAAAGGGGCCCGGCACCCAGGAGAACCCCCTGTACGGGTAAGAGGAGCTATGATCTTAGCTGTTATCGTGCCATAGGAATCCGGGTCACTGTCCAAACATTTGGTTAAGCCCTTCTCTGCAGGAGATTATGTGACCGGGTCGCACATGTGAGAAACTCTCTTTAGCACACATATGTAGGCTAATTCATGCACAATGCACAGAGGCCACAGGGCGGACGCATGTGTGTAAATATGTTGCAGGCTATGCACAAACAAAAGCACATGCACATACAATGTACACACACCAGTGTGAGGAAGCGGTCATGGAGTAATCATCCCCCCGGCGCTCACACGGCCGCGTCTACCTGTCTAATGACTCAAACGTGCCGCACGGTACAGTACAGTACACCATCTGTGTACTTCTGCTTTCTTTAGTGTAGTCCTGTACTTTCCACAGGAAACTCTCGGTCACAGAGGTGGAACCCACCCAACCAGAGGTGGATGCCCGACGTCTCCAGAGCTCAACGTCTGCACATTTCCATGATTAAAGATCTGCCACCAGGACTGTTTTGTTTTAGGAACAAGAAACTGAACTACATTTATGGTGCATGTTGAGAGACGGACAGATCACATGACACCGAAACTGCAGAATAAATCAGTGTTTTAGGTATTTTTGCAGTAGTGTGAGGTTACTGTATTTGGAAGACAATAATCTCGGTTGGCTAAGACATCTGCTTCCTATTGTTTTGGTGATCATGCTTTCTCCGCTCATGAACCAACAGCAACAGTATAAGCCTGCAGCTTGATGTGAGCCAAAATACCCACAGTCCTCCTGGGGTGTGATCCAGCCTAGTTCTTCACACTGGTTTATTTCTTCTTCAAACATAATAAAAAAAGAGACGTTTATTTGACTACATTTAATTCAGCCGAGGGAGCTGAATGCACTGCAACTTAAGAGACAAATGAACACGCGGCAAAAGAATTTTAAAAACCTTTATAAATGGCTCTTAACGCTTGTTTGTCAAATCCTGTAGACTGTGTGTGTCTCAGTGTTTACAGATATACTGAGTGTCTTATCACAACTTGAAATCAGGAATATAAACTGTCACTTTAAGCAAGTGAGCAAAGACAAATAACTGACCATGATAGCTACCGTTGCTCTCTGTTAGCCGAGCGGAGCGAGCCACTGAGACGGAGGCACTTGAGAACATGCATCAAGTCTCATCCTTTAGACAGTCACAGAGAGTCCGACCAGAGTCCTTCACAAAGAAATCCACAGTCCAGCAGCATTAAACAGCTTAAACGAATCAAACCCAGGCTTGTACGTGCAACTAAGAGAGGAGTGGGAGGCTCGTTTTTCACGTCACGTTACAATCCACTCACATATGGCCATCGCAATGGACTAACACATGTGAATTGTTACAAATTGTTACATAGAGCCCCATCATCAGTTCAAATCATGGCTCAGATGTATATATATGTTGAAAAAATTTTTACGCAACATTAGCTATAATCCAATTTGGATCTGATGAAGCCATTCTGTCAGGGTTTTTTTTCTTTTTTTTTTCTGGAGGAGCATCTATTTTTCATTCATCCATGATCTCCTGATATCAGTATTCTTAATGAGTCCAAACAGAGGAGGTCACGTCAACTATTTAATAAAGACTGCTTTGCGGCGTCCTGGATTTTCGACCGGATTTTCAGCTGGCTAAGTTCCAGACGCCTCTTAACACTGATCTGTGACACAGCATCGGGTCGCCTCATCCGGTCACTCTCTCCAAACTCATCCCCTTCTGTGACGTCTGCCCTCGCTTCGAAAGTGCAGCATGCTGCTTTAAGGATGATGGCACGGAATGATATCGTTGAAGGCGCACTGTGGTGCAGAAATACAACGAGAGCACAGCACTCCTCTCTTGAAAAGTCAGTTCACGAAAATTAGACAGTTAGTGGGTTTCATTCATTATCCTGAGCCATGCAGTAGGGTTGAATTGGGGAATGTTTTTCGATACAATTACTGCTCGTCTCAGGTTGTGCATGTGCCTTTGTCAAGTTGGTGATTTAATGTAAAAGCCTTCCAACATTTCATGAAAAAGACAAAAAAAGATCTGGGGAAACTTTAAAAGAATCAAGCAGAAATGTTTTTTTGTGAGTCCTCTGCACCCTCTGATCACGATGATAGAGGCCATCGTTCTAGGCAAATGTGCGAGACACTGGTGTTATTGGCGGGTCAACTAATACAAAGTGAAATGATCGGACAAAGAAATCCTGCTCGGCAACCAAGTCAAATTTACCAGAATCGCTAAGGGCTGAGACGATCGGAGACCCTTCAATGTCACTGTTTTTAGACATATCCTTCGGGTCGTCTGGTCGTGTCGCAGACCACACAATGTAAGCGCTGTGGCTTCAAAAAAGGAAAAAAAGCAACGATATCATAGGCAAATTCATCCACACACTTCCAGACGTATTTGCATGGCAAAGTACTAATCTGCGTGGCAACTGTTTCAAAACGACGATCTGCTAAAAAAAAGACACTGCACCCTCCCCCCCAAAATCCATAAATTCTATCTACGTTGGATTGTCTCACATATTTCTAACATGTGACAGTGTGTACTGTATAACCACATTCCAGTGGAGGGTTACAACACTGATGAGAAACACATGAGTGGATTGTTTAATGGGAAATGGGAAGTAAGAATGCACGCATACAGTGCATCACACAGCAAGAGGAGGAGGAGTGACGAGGCCCCTGCGACGTTTCTCAAAACAAAATCAGATATCTTTACACAGAAGAAAACACTTCAGGTCATAGGTAATGAAAAAGGACTGACACCAGATAAAAGACTGCAGGGTTCAGAATCAAAAGCAAAAGTGCGAGACGTAAAGCGTTTCATTTTCCGTGTCCTGACCTGTGAGCATGGCCATGGTTTGTGGCGTGGAGTTTCCTGATGACTTCCTCGCTGAAGTCAAAGTGAACCCTTCCTCTGGCACAGGGTGAACGCCGGTACATCGCCCCGACACACACATGCACTCATGCACACACCGACCGACGCATACCGTCACACACGCAGGCCACGAACAGATCAGCTAGAACACACCCAGGAGCAGCATTTCACACAAGCGTATGAATGTCACACACACACATCTGACAAGTCAGCACCATAGTTGACAACCACACAGTAGCATGCACGCACACGCCTCTCGACTCAGTGAGATCACACACAGTGGCCGCCCGACATGAAAAAAAATCAAATGTGTCAAACAGTTACTACAAAACAGGCACCATCACATACAAGACACACACACACACAGACTTCACATGAAGAGCTGAACATCACTTCATCAGGCTACACAGTCTCACATTTACATGAGTATTAACATCTAAAATCCTTTGCTTCAGAAAAGTCACTCATCAGACAATCTATCAGTCATCCCCTCCTTGGCATAAATGAAGGCAGGTATCCAAACACCTTCTCCACACAGGTCACACACAGCAGCAACAGAAGCAGCGGTCCACACTTCACATCACGGAACTCTTTAAGCCCTCGTTCACACTCTCTGACACTCTCCACACACTCTCTGCGCTCTCTCTGCGGACTCTTCTCCTCGTCACAGGCTATACTTCCTCCCTGTTTGTGTGTGTGTGTATGTGTGTGTATCTGGGTGTCTGTGTATGTGTGTGCGTGGGGCTCTGTTCCCTTCAGCGCGGCCCAGCAGAGTAAGGAGGGGCATCCAAGTTGTGGAGTGGAGTAACTGGAGTGGACTCACAGCTCATCCATCACTCAAAGCCCTGTTAGCTTTAATTAGGGCTGGGTCTACGGAAAACCTACAGGCGCACTCAGGCCACACACACACACTGTGCATGTGCGACTGATATGTGCTGTGCGAGCTATCATGAACAGGATGTGGCTCAATAAACCATCTCACAAACCTGGGGGAAAAAAAATAAAGTGGACTGGTTAACCAAGATCTGCTCTTATTTCTCAGCACCATAAAGGCACTTCAATACAAAACACACTTTTTAAAAATCAGATTTTGACATGTACTTGTCATCGGTTATTCTATTTTCTGTTTTTTTATCTTCTGCAAGTTTATTTACTTATAAAGCAAATGTAAAGGTTCATAAACATCATTTGCAAACTTTACAATAAACAATATCTTAAAACATTTTTTTTCTATAAAAATCAAGTTAATTAAAGGAATTCATTGTTTGCTCACAGACAAATTACTATTAGCTGAGGTTTAATTAACAAGGGATTTGCAAACAATGTATTGTTTAATTAACAATACATTGTTTGCAAATCCCTTGTATGTAAATCTGGAAATAAACCGGATGATTCTGAACATGTTTGCCATGCTGATGTATGGATTTTGTTTCCTATTTTTGGACTTCTTTAATGTACTGTTTAAAAATGCATATGCAGATTATACAAACACGTGGTGTCTTGTTGGCCCATATATGTATATACGCAACACAATAATGAAAACAGTTATTGCAAGTCTCCTTATTCAGCATTTATAAGCAGTATATAAATGTATTATAATGGTAAATAACACATCACGAGGAGGTTAAAGAGGCTGGCATTTAACAGACAATGACAATAAAACGCTGCCTATAACTACAGCGTGATGTGCTATTGGGCATTTACTAAATGTTTGTAAAAAAAAAACGGTGCTCTGATTCACTGTTATTCTGGCAACCTGGTCTACCTTAACTGTCACTGTGCGTCTGTGCAGGAAAGAGGTGGCATCTGGCACTCTCGCAGGGTGCCACAGTGCCTGATGACACTGTACAGGATACAAACACCAACCCCCTTTGAAACCGGGATGACAGATTAGTGGTAAATGGCAGCATATATACAGTACAACACACGAGCAAGAGACACATAAACGAAGGGGAAAAGATGAAGTGATTAAAAATATGTTGACTCTGAAGCTAAGGTACTGTGGAAAGCCTTGCTGTAATCGACAAGACAGATACGGTTGCCTCAGCGGTGATGTCGAGTGAAGCATTTGATCGTAAAAAATTGTGTCGCATAAAAATCTTTTGGAAAACATGTTTAGTCTTTTCAGCAAGGTGCAACCCCAATACTGACAACAAAATCCTGTTATAGCTGATGCGCTATCGACAGGGCACTCATTAAGATTCACATTTTAATTGATATATAATGCGATTTTTGTTTTATTAATATTACAGTAGCAAGGTTAGCTAATACAATCTGCCTCTCGTCAGTGGAGGACGTCCTGCTTTACTTAAAAAACAGTAATGAAAGTAACTAGGCAGATCAACACAAGCGCCGAAGCAGATGTTGATATACTTCTATTTGAAAGGTGCAATATGTCAGAATTTTAAATCGACCAACACAAAGTGAAGAAATAACAGTTTTGATGTTTTATCAGAGACTTTTATACATTTTGTTGCAAAGATTCCTGCTCAAGTTAGCATGCCAACAAGCTAGCCCAGGGATCCCAGTCTTTACCACTTACTGCACAGCTAACTGAGTTAACTATGTAACAGCAGTTAGCAGTTACACTGGTAACGCGTTGCGTCAGTTCTTACATATTGCACCTTTGAGCATTTGTAATTTATGCTACTTTTTACTTGGAAATATTGTATTTAACATTAAATTTACTTGACAGTTATAGTCCCAGGTTTGTTTGTTTTTTTGTGTACTGACAGTATATCCAGTGTGACCATGTTTATACTGTTATTCTAAAGGAAGAACTACTTCCTGGATGAGAAGGTGCCAACGGTTGAATGAGTAAGTCTCTCCTGTTTACCGTCATATCTGAATAGTTCTCGTGAAACTCAACAGGAAAGCCTTCTTGACTGACAACCGGGGGAGTTTGAAAAAAAAAAAAAA
>CAEMYA010000463.1:1046287-1057945 GCA_903131615.1 Diplodus sargus | reverse complement strand
GACGTCATTATAGGACATGTGAGCTTCCTTGTCATTTATTTGGAAATGATTCAGAAAGATGATGCCTTACACAATAACTTAAAAACACATAAGGGGAGGAGAAGGATCACAGAGGGCAAAACTGAATCACTATTCTGTTCCCACACTGCAGCTCGCTCGACTGCCTCACAATACACGCAAAGAGGAGAAATGGGTGAGGCGGAAGATGTGGTAGCCACAGGGCTGTGTTTATCCTGCGCGACAATGGCACTGCCATTCCTCCTTAATCACCTCCTGAGGGTTAACCAACGAAGAAGAAGATATAAGAAAGAGCTCCGCCTAGCACTATAATGGACACCATGTCTGGCACACTAGTGGTAACTGGTGCTGATTTTGAAAAACACTCACTTACAAGCGATCATGGCTGCAAACACAAGTGCTCGAGGAGACAAAGACAGTTGGAATATTTAACAGGTGCCTGTTGAGAAGGACTGTATAGAGAATCTTTGATGTTGTTTAGATCCTAAATGTCATACTACCAGTGAATGTGTACATTTAGATTTAAGTATACAGACAGGAGTTATTTACTCTTTTATGGTAGCCATCTAAATTAGCCGAAAAATGTTCTTATCTGAAGAAAAGGCCCTCTCTGTTTCATTTGGTGATTATATAATACCAGAATACATTTCAGCAAAGTATGTTCATGGAAAAACCACAGATGTGTTACAACCTTCTTTGTGCTGCAGCTTTACCTTCCTTAAGCTAAACAAATTAGATTTTGCTTTTGATTACAATGCTGTGCTAACATTCCAATTAGGCTTAGGCAGAAAAAAACCCTCTTGGTTAGAAAGACATCCAGTTTGGTTGCTGAAAACACCACTGCACTTCGTCTTAAAAATATCACCCAGTTTCATCACCTCAAACCGAGCTGCAGATGGCCCATCTTCCTGTCAAAAACATCTGTTTTATCGCCACATACACGGGTGCAAATGTGCTAAGGCCTGTGGTGACACATTTTGTAGACATGTCAATAAAGTACTCCGCCTGTGACACGCACACATTTTGAACTTATATGTGGTTTACAGAAGCATTAACTGGCGACATTTATTCTGTTGACTTGGCTTGCATCACATTGTCAAATCTGATTTTCTTTTAATGTAGAGTAAAAATCAATAAACCTTCACAATAAAATCAAGATATCTGCTTGTTTACAGTACATGTCATTTTTCTACATTTACTGTTTAAATGAGGCTGTTGTCCAGAGTTTCCGGGAAACAGTGAACAACACTGAGAATTGGAATAGAAAAGACCGGTCGTGTTTTTGAGGTCGGCTGCTGCTCTGTTTCATGTGTTCATCTTTTCAAATTAATCAGCTGCAACATAAACTGTCTGCCAAGACACTGTGGCATTAAAAAAAACAAAACCCTGGCAACATAACAAATATAGCACCAGTTCTAATTATAGTGCATAGTTATGAGTTATGTGTTATTGTTAAATGGTCGATGAAACCGAACCACCGGCGCCCAGTGAAACTATTCACTCTCGGATAGGGCCCATTCACAAACCGTGATCAAGCAACACACTGAAAGAGATCGTTCTGAATTCTTCCCGGTCCTCTTGTCCTCACTGTGACCTATGTGACCAGTGCCTAAGGGTCAAACAACCGACTGTATACAATTCTGAAATTAAAATGAGGCAGGACTCCTCTATGAACATCAGAGGGCACCCGCTCTTTCAGCAGAAATAAAAAAGTGTTTCAGGCCTGCATCCACAAGATGGCGGTGTGCCACTGTACAACAGCCTTGATTTACAGCGAGCGAGCCCCTCAGAAGTCACGCTTACAGGATGTGGCAGGCAAGATGAGCCACCAGATGAGCCGTGCCCTGTGGGAAGCGCTCAGAGATGGCATTACAGAGGATGTGACCATCTTCAAATGTTCCTTCATTTTGGAACTGTGTGACAGATATAATGGTTGTGAGGGAAGTGACTGTGACAAAGTGATGTGGGTACCCGCCGACTTCACTGTCCGACACACATATTTTGAACGGGAATGATAGGTGGGTGCTGGGAGCTGGAGTTTTTTTTTTATTTTTTTATCACTCATCTGACTGAAAAACATTTTCTATGAAGATTGAGTGCAAACACGAACAAAGAGACAGCTTGTACATGTAGAAGTGTAGTTTTGTTAAAATCTTAACAGGGTTTCATGTAGAGGCTGAGAACCGTAATTAAACATCGATCGGGCATCTCTCTGACAGCTTAAGAGCGGCCTGTCAACTCCTCGCTGGCAGACTGCTCTTCAGGCTTCTCCTTGTGATTACACCGATATGACACTCCAGACGAGGCAACTGGAAAATGAAAAGACAAACTTTTGCACGGCGGGTTAGGCTTTGTCTCAGCGCACGGAAAAGAAAGACTGCAAATAGAATCTAAGACACTTTTTCGACAGAAGCTGACAGGCACAACGTCACCTTTGACATGAAAGCTGCCTCTCTCTCGTACAAACACACACGCAATCACATTAAATCAGGATCAAACAACAGGCAATAACCCTGAGAGCTATTCAAATATCTAGTCTATGAAAAGGAGAAAGGGTTCAAAGGGGCAGACTGATAGAAAATAAGTTCAGAAGACAGAGGCTGACAAAGTGGGGTAGACTTTTTAAAAAGTGATTATAAAGGAAAAGTTCACTCTAAACTAAAATTCAGTCATTTTCTTAGCACTGATTTTGGATCTCGGGCCTCGGGAGATGTGGGTTAAGTCCCCATTAACAGATTCATCTAGTAATCCAAAAGTCTCATTCTTTCTGATTCTGAGTCGGTTCACAAATCAATCAAAAATCCATGCCAGCACAAAGCATAAGGAAAGCTGGAATTTAAATTTGCTGCGACCAGATATGCGTTCATGACTTTGTGCTTGACCTCGACGGGTACTTCTTAAGATAAAAAGTTGCAGTTACTACAGAGTGGACAGAGCTTTGTGTCTGTCACACCCGCTTCTACCCAACTGGCATTAACACAAGCACTCCTCGGCACAAACACTTAGCCTCCATGACAAATTTCAGCTTCTGACGGTGAAAGCTGTGGCCTTGAATAGGGTGGAAATATTTTTGAGGGCCGTCTAACCGACAGAGCAACAGCAGCAATGGTTTAATGACTGATTATTCCCGTCAGAGCACAAGGATCCCAGATACAGATACTGACCTTACTGAATAAATCAGGTATCAGCTGGACGTCACCAGTTACATATACACAGTTTCATCAGTGGTATCGCATTTAGTGTTTCCACTATCACTTACAGTAATTTCATCATAATGGATTACCAACTAAGTGTTAAGAGCCACAGAGAGTATGCATGATATCAGGCCAGTACTGCGAGGTATCAGTTTGATATTCCATATCTGAAGATATCCCGGGTGTAGGCAGCAAAATGAGGATATCGAAGAGAAAAAGTTGCATCTGTACATCTCTTTACATCAAAGTGTCAATGTCTGACTCTACACAGGACTGATGAATCATGAGTACAGATTTCAGTCCAGCCACCACATCCTCAGCCTGTCCTCTGAAACCACCCCATGGAAATATCTCAGTGTGTTACAAAACGTAACCCACATGTATCGATGCTGAATGGCAGCACTCTGCCATCCCTGAAGGGGGCATCCCCCAGTTTAAACATTTATTTCCTCATAATAATAAGGGGAGTCCTCCACAGAGGCCAGCGTGAATTCATGTGGAGTGAGAATTGGCAGTGGAGTAGAGGAGGACCCTGTAATAGAAAAGTCCCCGGTCATTTTTATAGTGCTGCTCACAGAGATTTCAGCCCAGTGAGAAAATAACCACCGATACATCGAGGAGCAGATGTTTGGTTTTTTTTGTTACTGTCAAGGCTGACGCTTGGATTACATCGCGCAGCCTGAATCAGTCTCTGTTCACTTCAGCATCGCAGGTGAGGAGATTAACAGAGATGCCACAGACACGGCGAGCGGCACAGACCCACACAAGGCACACACTAACACACACACACACACATCTCTGAGATCTGACTCGAGCAAGAGCATCACTCCAGACACTTCATTTATCAAATCTTTACACTGACTCACTTGACTCATCACTTAAAGCTTCGAGTGGCCTCCATCCAAAGAGAAAAGAAGAGAAGAGGAATAACAACAAGAATTAGAAGGAGAAATAAAAATGTTTTTTTGGAAAAAACTGATTGACGGGTGGCGCAGGTATAAAAAAGGAAAGTAACGAGGTCAAAAGGAGATAATAAGACCGTATCTACCACCTGCCACATTCGATTTTTTAAGTGGGAGGGGGAGTTTCAGTCAGTCTTGCTGTCTTACCACAACATAGCTCTCCACCACCACCGCCCTCTCTCTCTGTGTATAAATCTAATTCCCCTCTCTGAAAAAGAGGGCACTGCAGTCAGTCCCCCTGTGATTAACCTAATCCCCTGATCGCAGAGCAGCGCTTCCCTCCGTGCCAGCACGGTACCGTAGTTGACGTCAGCAGCACACACGCTGTGATAACCAGGGGGCATTCTCTGAAAATTGTGTGAATTCTAAGCAGTGCAGAGCCAAACACCACTACTAAACATGTACTAACAGCTAAAGCCGTAAAAGCAAGAGCTCACAGCACAACATGGCTTTCTCTTTACTATGACTGTGACTAGTATGTACGGCCACCGGGCTGTTTAAAATACAGATTGTTTGTCATGTGGGCGAGGAGGCTTTGGAGTGATTTAAAGGTTGTTTGGTAGTAATGATCTGAGAATACCAAGGTAAAAGTTCTCATGCAGAATTATCCAACTATGACATCTAATTTATTTGGATTCATATTACTGCTGTCTTGTGTAAGATTGATGTTTATGCTGCATTTTACTGCTGCACATGTGTAAGATTGAGCTCATTTCACTACTTTATACACTCTTACTTACTTTAATTTTGAGCAATGCACCATATTCTTTAAGATCATCATTCTGTATGTCTGTAGCGTCACTGTCCTGTGAGAATAGATTTTTATCTCCATAAAAATGATGCGCATTGCTGCTAAATTGAAGAACATTGTGAAAGAGACATTATGCTCATTTTCAAGTTCGTAATTTTATTATGGGTTACTACTAGAATCGGTTTACATGCTTCAATATTTAAAATTGTCTCTTTATGGCCCCTCCCACTTCCAGATACCTAGTCTGCTCTGATTGGTCAGCTCACACATGCCTGACCCAGCATCACTAACAGCAGAGCACCTGTGCTAAATCAACTTTTTTCCTGCGAAACTAGCTGCGATTCATAAATTATGCAAATGTGGGACATGGTGACGTGGTGTGATGTCACAGAGTTACAGAATCAAAGGCGGGTCTACTGACGATGTTTTCAGTGGGAGAGACGAGCTTCTGTTGGTGCAGACTCTGACCCTTTGAAATTTTAAGATCTTTTACATGCAAAAGAACCTATATGAAACACTGGAGAAATGGAAATAAACCCCAAAGCACAATAGGTCCCTTTTAATAATTGTTTGAGCTTTAAAGAAAATTTAGAAAAGGAACTTGGAACTACATAGTTTTTCATAGACAGTGAGAGTATGAGAAATTGTCTGTGAAACCGGTGTCTGTGTGTTTGTTGGTCTGTCAGCAGGAGTATACAAAAACTAATGCATGGATTTCCATGACACTTGGATGGATGATGGCTTTTGGCCAAGACCAGACCCATTAACTGGGAATTCAGATAAAGGGACGCTCCGGGAACTTCTTCTCACTTTCTAGAACAGTCTGAGATGAGAGTTCTCCAACATTTTAGTTGATTTTAAGGAAATAATGCAATGATCTTGATCTGATCTGTTCCGATGGTGATCCTGGACCTGGTGAGCTCAAATTATGGTTAAGCACTTATGGGTGGTTTGAAATCTAGAATGATAAAGGGCTGTCGAGTTTGATATCTGACAAAGCTTGATGGAATTGTGCCATTCCAGTTTGCTCTGAGATGTATAGGGAGGAGAAGCATTAACTTTATATCAATACAATTAAATAATTACTTTCGCTCTTGAGTAATTAGTCAAGAACACTTTCAGTGAGTCATATCAAATGAGTATTCATTACATTGTTTTGTTATGTGGTATAATAATGTTGTGTTCATGCCTGGCACTGTAGCAATTTCTGGATTTCATTATCTACCTCATGCGTGACCTTTACGTCCATACGCGTGGCATCTGTTCCTGCTCTGTCAAAATACAAACAACACTCACTCAAACAAAGGAGTTTGCCTCACTTCCTCTTCTGGTCAAACTCAATTATTTAGAACATCTACGTATATAGTGCGAAGGAAACTGAGCACATACGTCAGTGCAGATCAAAGGCAAAGCGTACATTATATTATCGTCTATCATCTGGAGTCGGTGAGTTTTACCATCACGCTCAGCCAGTGACGTGCATGCATGCGTGTGTACGTGTGTGTGTGTTGTGGTGAGGACATTTAAGGCTAAGAACATGGTGGATGGTGTTTAGGGTTAGAGGGCTTGATCCAGACATGAGAGCAGGGAGTCAGGTAACGAGGCCCACGTGTGCCAAGTTCTTCTTTCGCAGGCTCTTTCCTTCCCATTTCTAAAACGTGGCAACTTTTCATCTGCTCCATCTCCCAACTGTCATCCGTAGGAGTGTAATCCGCAAAGTGGTTCAAATTCAAAACAATGATTCACTTCAGGTTCGTGGTTCAAGGAGACTGAATGGGGGAACATTCACCAAATCACTTAACTAGCAGCTCTGCACACATCAGCTGTTCAGAGCATGCATGAGAGGTTCTCATTTGAAACAGCACATCAACTCAGCTGGGAATAGATGTTTGAGCGAAAGTGGACAGTTTCAAGTCACATTACTGTGCTGTATCTGTGCAGCGTGGATGTGTGTGAGACAGTGATTAGCTTCTGATCAGTCACTTTGCAGGTCTAATACTGCTAATCCTGTTTTAGGCTTCGGTTTCAGTTAATTATCAAAAACCTTAATTCTGCTAGATGAGCTTTTCCATTATTGCACAAAATTAAATTGGCTGCCACTGAAATCCCCCCTCACAGGAGCAGCATTTCTTGCAGATGAAACCCTGCAATATCACATTTCACTCAGACAACCTGAGAAGCAGAAACCCACTTACTGTAGAGTTTAGCCCAGCTTACAGAACATTTCCAGTCAAAGCATCCAAAGCACACTTGAAGTTTGTTATTGAGATCCCCATTTGGCGCCTTAAACCCAAGTATGGAGAGAAATTGGCGTGATTAAAGCGCAGATGTACAAATGGGAGTCGACACGTGTGGAAGCGTCTGTGCAGCAAGCGAGACGGAGGGAGAGCAAGGAGAGAGAAAAACAGAAAAGGGCAATTTTCACTCCACGTCTCTCCTCCTATGCACTGAGGTGATTTTCTGGCAGCGAAAAACATCTTATCAGCAATTTCCAGCAGCGATCTATGCAAAGTACACCACTGAGCTTCCACTACAGAGGACTGAGTCTAATGAGAATGACACACCGCGTCCTTACACAGCAATTATGTTGAATGTATGCAAAAGCACCAAATCACACACACTCCCTCTTTCTCTCTTTCTCTTTTTCTCTCTCTCTATCCCTCAAACACACACGTACACACATCAGTGCAGGCCAGATACAAGCGAAATACTCAACCTTCTCCAACAGAAGAGATGTTGTGAAGGAAACATAATGGCATTTGCAATCAATATAATGTGAACATGTTAATTATCTGGCAGGTCTCAGAAATGTTGACCAGATGTAATGTAATGTATATCATGTGGGTCTACCAAAAACATTAAATCTAGCATCTAACAAATGGACTTGTAGGGACTAATGCATTATTAAATGTCAAACATGAGATTTGTTACATTAATATCCACATCAGCAACAATTATTTCCTGTACAAGGAGACAGTATTTGATCGCCGGTCCAACAGTGCTATTCCCTCCAGTGCAGTAGTTTATTCCCCCAAGAGACCAGAATTTGTGTCCTGTTTTTGACCAAGAGTCAAGGCTGATTTGCTTTAAAGTTATGTGTTATAAGTAAGCCGAAGTGCCGATATGACACAGATTATGTTACACGACATGAGTGACATTCTATCCTAAACCTAACCAAGTAGTTTTATGCCTAAACGTAACCACCAGTGGCCGTTTGAAAATGTTAATGACAGTCCAGAAATCGTAACATGTGAATCGTTTGTCAGCCAGCTGTATTTTGAAAGTCTAACTGAACGTTGCACATGCCATATTAATGCTACCGTGACCGTGGAGCCCCTTCACATGAAAAGCAGACACTAGAGGTTTGGGTAAAGCGTCATAGTTCAGAGCTTAAGGCCGCTGAACAAGCTGTCGTGTTTGATCTGATTTGAGTGAGAACGTGTTGTATCTGATGTCAGCGTCCTGTTTCCTTCAGAGGCCTGACACCCTGACCGCCTCCTGACAACGCCAGTGTGATGCATAAACACAGCTCTTCATTCAGGGAGAGAAAGGCTTGTGTTTGTCGACTCAACTTGACTGGGAAAACAACTCTCCTAAACATATTTTCTAGGAGACTGGGTTGCAATAGTGGAAACACATATTCAAACTGACATAAAATAAACCACAATGACATTGTGACGGGCAACAGTAACGTTTGGTCCCCGTTTTTCTTTCATCTTCACATACCAAACCCAGGAGTGGTGGCGGGATGGGCTGACGGGAACTTCCAGATTGGATGATGTCGTTGTCATGGTCATGGTCACCCTTGTGATCAAGAATCAATTTATTCCTTGTTTGTTCTCTTGTTCTCTGCAAGTCTCAGCTCAATAACTTACTTGATTTGATTCATAGATGATGAAAGTGTCAGACTGGTTTTATTGGACCAATCTTCTCAAGAAGAAGGCAACACAGAGGCGTCGCATCCTGGTATCCCACTGTGGATCGTCTCAGGACAGTCTCAGAAATTCGCTGTGATAATCTCAGCATCCGTTACTTGATAACTGCTCTCGGTTGTAATAAAGCAGCAGCTGGTAGCGGATACTGGCCGCAGAAAATCACCCTGCATGCTCATTTCCGAAGTGCAGGTTAGCAGTTTTCAGCAAATAGGATGAGACAGAAACTGAGTCGAGCCAATTTAAATACAATCCCCATTCTGTCATTCAGGAAAGAGCAGAGTATTGGCACAAAAAAAAATGTACTCAGAGTCCTTGTAATTAATAGAAGACTACAAAAGTTATGAAAGCACTTGTAATCATCCAGATGAGAGCGCCCAGAGCCATGTTTCACTTCTCTGCCTGTTCCTGTCCTGCTGAAATTGATGCTGTTCCTCTTTCTAGTCTCTGCCTCAGTTCAGGTCTGCTGGACCACATACAGGTCACATTTCATGGATGATCCTTGATCCCCCAGTGCTAAATAACCAAGGTACAGTATATGGGCCACGGCAACCACCGCAAAAACAATCTGGGTTTCTTGGCAACGACTGTCCCTCAAATCATTCCTGTTTTTGACTCAAAGTAGTCTCAAATAAGGAAAGAATTACATTTTTGAACCAGCTAATAGTCAGATCGAGCCAAGATCAACAACAACTTTGATCTATGGAACGATAAAAGATGCAAGATGGCACATTTGAAAACACAGGTGCGCCTTTAGGGTAATATAATATGTACGATTTTTGCATTAAAATGTCAAAACATTACTTGAGCGGAGTTGTACACTCCAACAACGTTCCAGGGAAACATGGGAAACGATTGTTTATTTTTATCAGCAATGGTTTAACAATGAAGACAACAGCCCCCATGATTCCATGCTACTTCACAGCAACACCAAACACCGTTTTTTGTTATTGCTTTGATTGAGTGACCCCAAGTGACAGAAATGATTGTGTGTTTAATGTTGCGACAAGCTGCTGTATGACATATATTTTCTGTTTCTGTGGTATAGCAAGAACACATCTATAATAAACAAAAAAAGGGGGGAAAAAAAGCCACAATTTAAATATTGCAAACTTTGGGGTAAATATCGCTTTGTGTTTCCTTTCAAATAACAGCCCAGTAGTAAAGTGCTTTGGCAACAATGTGCAAGATGAATTGCGTCCTGGTCGGGTTCCCTTCTCATGTTACCCGACCACTTCCTTTATGGCACTCTCTGTGTCACAACAGCCATGTCTGTCTCACTGTACATGCTGATTGAGCCTACGTCGGGTCTGATTACACAGAACAGCGGCACGCGGTACGATGCGATAAGGCCTAAAACAACAACAGCTCGTGTCGAGACACACAACCCCGGCTTTGGAAAGCAGCAGACGCATCGAGAGCTGTGCATTTCAGAAAGCCAGCTGATGTGCATCTTGACACTTGAGACTACATGTATCAAATAGCATTCAGCAAACACAATATATGAATATAAAATCTTGTTGTTCCACTGTGGCCCACGTTACTAGTCTATTCAAAGTGCCTCTAAAAACAGCATGTAAAACTGCCTGGTTCAAAAGCACTTGACTCACGGCTCTGTGTGGTCGGTAATTGTTTGCTTTGAAACCAGGTACTTTTTCAGTGCATGCATGGTGGCCAGGGAATTATTCGTTGAGAGGATTTCTCTTGACAGAACAGGAAAAGCTTTTTGTTAGATGAACTGGTGGATCAAGCACTATTTACATTGGAGAAACTGAAAGGTTCGTTTTGAAAGAATAATAATGCTGAAATGAATAAAGATTATTTCATTGATCACACCACCTGTGTGACAAACGAGTTATTAATAATTTAATGTCGGTCGAGCGCTTGGACTGACACTTGTTTCATTTGAGAGTGTGCTCTTTAAGTCGCAAACCATCACAGCCCGAATAAATGAAAATACCATTCAGCCCGTTATTTGAATTGAATGACTCATCATATTAAAATTGAGAAATGACTGATTTATATACTCTGTGGAAAGTGACATCAACACCTGCCATCTTCAGGAGGTTGTTTGTTTGTTGTTTGTACTGCTTAACCAACTGTGAATCAGTAGTTGTATTCTTTTTTTCTTTTTCTAGATTTTATTCTGTTTGGGGTTTTGTTTTGTTTTCCAGCCCGCATTGTAACACAAACTGACAGACTGTGTGTTAATAATAAAAGCATTTAACTGGTGAAACTTGACTTTTATTTTGAAGAAGCGCTGCAACTTTGCTGCCGGCCCCGCTGCTGCACAGAGTAGATGCCTGCGTCAGTTCCTACAGCTTAATTATTGATTTTTTTAACAGCCAGGACAGCTGGGAAGGTGGGCATGTAATGTAACTGGTCTTTGCTCGACAACCGCGTAACACCAGGAACAGCGACTACAGCAACAAGCCAAGTCAGATAAACTGGAATTTCCCATCTTGAGTCTGACAAACTGGATTAAACCTCTCTTTATGAGGCAAATTCAATTATTACCAATACGCAAATGTTTAATGGCAAATCCAAGCTCGACCCGAAACTATTCGTCAGCAGTACATTTTTTGATACATTTTCAAGTCAAACGTTAGAGGTCTCATCTTATATCACAAACTGTTGTGACACCCAGCCCTGAAAACCATGAAAATTATTGAGCAAACACTGTATTTCTCTCCCTCTTTCTGCAGCTCAGAGCTGTGATGCCGGCTTAATGGGGGAAGAAATCCACAGATGGAGTGTGATTCAAAGTTCAGCTAACTCACACTCTCTCTCTCTCACACACA
>CAEMYA010000463.1:998540-1046258 GCA_903131615.1 Diplodus sargus | reverse complement strand
CACACACACACACATACACACACACACACACACACACACGCAGGAACACACACATACACACACACACACACATATACACACAGTCTTTAAGTCAGGTAATGACTCATCCTGAAACAAAGACAGGCGACGACAGAAGAAAGCATTACTCAGCCTGAATATTCTACAACCATACAGCACAGGGACAACAAAAACAAAAAAAAAACACACACACTGACTTAAAATGCCTCTGAACTGGGGAATTCTTCGAACACATGAGAGGGAGGAAACAACCCAGACAAAAGCTCTGAGGTGAGACACATTTCCATGGCAACCCCATTCGTATGCCAATGAGCCTTGACCTCACAGTGCAAAGACAGAAAAAAATCTTTTTGATGTATTTGATTTTATGATTTATGTATATGCTGGTATTTTGTCTTTGTGACATATTTAGCATTTTCTGTCCTACTCTGCTCACGCTCATTCAGTCTCAGACCAAATAAGAAGGGTTAGGGTTAGACACCTGGGGCATCTCTCCACACACTTACCACTCAGCTAGATTCTATACTGCATACACAATATATGTTGAAATATATATATCATGCAAACCAATTAAGGGACTTGTACTAAAGGAACACAGCGTACTTATACACAAGGAAAGGTAGGTTTAAAATAACAACAAGAGCAGTTGTAAATTTAGACACGATATCATGAGTCTATGTTGACTGGCCATGTGAGAGTGAAGACGGGGAAGATTCAGTGAGGTAGAAGACAAACGAGACAGAGGGCTGCGATAAGGGATTAGATAGGTAGAGAGCTGTGGAAATGATTATTGGACTGAATGAATCATTGGCTAGACACAGCAGGCACTCTGAGAACAATAGGAGAGGAAACAAAGACGAATTTCTCACACAAGTATGATCACCACTAAATTTGGCTGTTGCGTGAGGGGAGCTGGACTCGTTTCTTTCTAAGATCATTTTGGTGCTCTTTCCTTTTTTCGTTGGGGGTGGGGGCTTGTTGGATAAATCAGCTGAAGAGTGACAGGAAATAGGATGAGACAGAGAGAGAGAGAGAGAGAGAGAGAGAGAGAGAGAGAGAGAGAGAGAGAGAGAGAGAGAGAGAGAGAGAGAGAGAGAGGATGACATCCAGCAAAGGGCAACAGGTTGGATTCTACTGCTGCAGATAGAACACCGACAATGCTGGGGCGCTCTAGCCGAGCATCTAAGCTTCTGAATTTATTCATACTCAAAACTTACGGACAACTTGTTTAGCAAAACGATGTATTTATTCAAATGACATTAGAAGATACCTGTTGTTGTTTTGGCATTTCAAAGTGTTAAAATTAAAGGAGACTTGTCATGCTCATTTGCAGGTTCATGATTTTGTTTTGCGTTGCTACTAGAAAAGGTTCATCAAGGGATCAAGGGCGCGTCTTATTACCTCAAGCGCTTTCTGCTGCTGCTGTGAGCCGCGCTAGCAAAGCACCTGATCACACCTCATTTTAAAGACTGTCGGTCAGAAACTAACAATGACACTTGCGCACATCAGCTGGCAAAAAGATGGGCCCTAATGCTGGAGGATCGATTGGGGCTGAATTATTTCCCCAACCCACATCCCGTCCACTATTAATAAGAAGGGTAGTCTGCATGTCCTGTCCTGTTCTGTCCGATCAGAGGACTGTAATCCACGCACCATATTACACACACCGCAGCGCTCCTCCTGCTCCAATAGCAGGGATTTTTTTTTCTCCCATGTGGGTCTGTAGGCTCCGTACATACTGTAATACGTAGGAGAGTCTAATGAATCACTTAGGGGTTTTGTGAAAAAAGCTGTTTTACTCTGTAATATCTAATGTGCAATTCAGGCCAGAAAAAGGTTTTACATTTTTTTTCCTATCTCTATAAATAGTGAATTAAGCGTGTGAAGGAAATTTAATGGAGGTCCTCTTTAATATCTGAGCAAATGTAACCACAGAGTAAATCGAGTGAGTGCATTGAAATGCCAGCAGTGTGAATTAATGTGGAAATTAGCTGCTTTGCCAGCTCAGCTATTATTTATGATACAAGACTCCTTTCCTATTGCTGCTGTCGGGTCAAATGCTACTAAAAGCAAAGGTGGTGGTGGTGGTGGTGGTGGTGTGTGCCGCTCAGCTTGCTGCCACCCGCTGCAGCCAATGCATGTCACGCCCCGCGGACATCGACCTGTAGGCCCCTGCTCCTTCATGGCTCCCCACAGGGCGCCACATTGATCTCCCTCTTCTCTCACTTCCGCTGGCTTTAAATTATGCTTGGCAGGGAGCGACACGGAACCTTTAGCCTCGACACCAAAACAAAATCCATACCCTCATTCCTTCTCAATTACAACACTCGAAGTCGATATGTGCCACGGCTGAGTGCGGTGCATTAAATGTGCAAAATATTTGGAAAATACAGGAATATAGGGTGGGTGAATCCAACAGCTTCAAGCCTCCATATGAATCCATATGACCAAAGACATGCAGATAAACTGGTAGTTAAAGAGGAATGCAGCTTCTATAATTCAATATGCTGAATTATTCAAGGATAACACATAACTTGGATATATTATGGTATGAACTGTCTGCAGAATTAATTAATGACATCCTAATGCGTTGTGTCCTGGGCAAACAAACCGGACATAAAGCACACACACCTGTGCAACACAACTGCCACATAGGCCGCCACTGCCATCACTACAAATCACATAACACTGTACAGCGTTATTATCACCAGGGTCCTTTGTGGGTTTGTACATGGGTCCTTACACAAGTCAGAGACCAAGTGTGTGTGTGTCTGTGCACATGCAGACCTGCGTGTTGTCATGAGGTGTGTGTGACGCACACAGTTACTCGCAAATGACACCATGGTTGAACTTTTGAATCTTTTATTTCTATCTCTGTCTTCCGTTTAAGCCATTTGTGTTCTTTTGCTCACCCTCTTTTTCCTCTTCTGTTATTGATTTCCCTCGTTTTCCTTGTGTCTGGCCGATCTCTCCCATGTTTAATTTTCCATCCGTGCCCTTCAGACCCATGTTATCCCCCTCTCCTGTTTTGAGTCCCTGAAATTATCGTGCCATGCTATCATCTCATTTTCTATCATTATATCTCGAGCATCCATTTGTGCCTTTGTTTTTGCGCGCGGCCGCACTCCTTACCTGTTTCTATCTTTGTCTCGGAGAGAGTGCGGCGTGTCATATGATGGCTTCCAACCAGGGCTCGCAGCCTATTTTCGTCTTGTCTGAGTTTGTCTCTCCCGCAAATAACAACTAAATGGGCCACTTGGGATTTTGCCTCTCTCTTTGAGGTGTTGTTTACTCTGCCTGAATTGAAAACAGAAATAGCTCTTAGCGCAACAAAGATCTGAGACGACACGACAGGTCATTTACTTCAAATTGCATCCTCGGCTATCCACACCTATCCATCCAGCCCACCAACAGCTTATCCTGAGTAATGTTGCTGAGGGCTGGATCCTATCTCAGCATGCACTGTGGAAGAGCCAAATCACTGTCTTTTACAGGGCTAACACAAACACCATCGCACCTGATACAGTGTGATACGCTGATAATTGGAGCACACCCTCTAGTCTTCTGTTACGAGTCGTAAAACACGGGGCTAGTAGGAGTTAAAATGTACTTGCAGTTTCACACATCCAACGAACCGCACAGGAAATGCTTCTACACTCACTGAAGTGACTCAAAAGCTCAATTGTGACTTAATCAGCGAAGGATGAATAAAGACACAACTCCAGTGTCTTATCTATATCAGTCTGTAGCTGTATAATCAGCATCTCGGGACAAATCTCATCCTGCTTCCGTGTGGTACCTTGCTACTGCAGAGTTTTTGGACAACATCAGACACTTCCATCTAGAGAAATGGGCGAGACTCCCCTGATTCTCTCAACTTCCCTTTTCTTATCAAGGAGGAGGAAACAGACAGATTCAGGGATTCCTCCTTCCTCTGCCTGTCTATTCAAGGTGAGCAGGTTTTCAGTATCTGCTGAAAGGAACCGTGGTAACGTACAGCCAGCATCTTCCTTCATGGATTCTCGGGTTACTGCCACAACAGGCACAGACAATGGCCACAACTCTCAGCAGCCACATCGTCAGTACAGGCTTTGAACATAGCTCAGATTTCATGTCCCACATGCTCCAAGTTCCCTCTGCACATTTGGGTGGGAGGATGTTAGATTTCATTGTGGATCGCATTAAAAACACTTAGCTTTAAGCGTTGCATTTCAGTTATCTGGATAGGTGAGAAAGAGTAAGATCATGAATGTCTTAATAAAGCTGTCCTGTATTGATTTCAACAGCTGAAATGCATGTCAAAGAAAATGTAAGTAACTTTAAATAGCTCAACTATAAGAGTATAACAAATGAATTTCTCAACAAAATGATCTCAATTATCTATTTCACATTGTCCAGACGTGCTTTTACACATCATCAGGCTGTTGTGTTTGAAAAATAAGCATAATGCAACACTAGAGCTCAGCTGACCTTAACCTACCTAAGAGTTAAGGCTTGTTTAGATGATCCAGTTAAAAGCCCCAGGACAGGCTCCCGTGGAGGGGCCAGGTTATCCCGTGTCATGGACCAGTGACATCACTGGTGACACAAATGTAAAGTGACCTCTGTGTGTTTGTGTGCACTTCCTGTGTGCAGGAGGGGAGGCTCCTCTTTCTACGTGTCCATTGTGTCCCCACAGAAACTTAAGGGGAAGAGGGTGGACTCACATTCTCAACCCCTGCAGGTGCGAACACACACACACACACACACACACACACACACACACACACACACACGCATACTGTCTGCAACTTGAGTCTGGGAATCAGATTCCCACCTCTCTTCTACACACATACCTAGTCTCTCCATTGAACACACACACACACGTACAGACACACACAGGGGCCTCTATGTCACAATAGGCCTGAGAAGCATTGACAGAGAGGCATATAATTTATGTGACACCAGCACCACATGGGAGCAGACTGGAGGGAGACCTACGTCATACCGGTTTACAAACGACAAAGAAAGGGCCGGTCTTTTAGCAGCATCAGCTAACCGGAGAACAAGGCTGTTCCTCTTCTTTCAGCCCTCGTCTGCTCTGCTCATCCTCCGCCTCTACATTTTCTTTAACTCTTCCCAGACTCTCTTCCACTCTTCTCTGTCACTCAACCATCTACTCTGTCCTCTCACCTTGCCCTCCAGGATGTATTTAAAAGGGCAGAGTGTGTTTGTTTGTGAAACCTTTCAGTGACTGTGTTTACATGCACACTAATATGCCACTGTCATTGTGAACATGACGATGATCAGATTTTTATAGGGGTCATGTGAGCAGTTTGGATATTCTGCATCAGGCCTCAACCTGAATGAAGCATTTTTGATCAAGACATGTGGGGAAAACCAGAAAATATGCATGTTTAAGCAGCTTTATTTAGAGAATTTATTATTTTGTGTTCTTAAAGAAATTACTCAAACCAATCAACAAATGATTTAAATAGTTGCCAATTAATCAAACTATTAAAAACTAATCGATTAACCATTGCAGCTCTTCTTTCCACTACAGTTGAGAGCTTTAGATGCCAGTACAACTACAGGAGCCTTCAGCATGTGATCAAAGGAAGTAATTTACCATGCTGCTCCAAGTTAAATTCACTCACGCCGTCCCGAAATCATTGGCTCTGATAATAGTTTGCTCACAGTGTGCCGCGCCGTAGGTATCCCGACCATATGGCAGTTTGGTATTCACACCTAGTCATCCTGAAGACAAGGGGAAGGCTGGGTGAGAAGATGAGCCCAGTGGTGGAGCGGCTCTGTGTGGGCGTTAGCGGCTCGTTTAAATCCTTTGCTGCCGCCTGTGTGTCTGTATACTTTGCAACATAAATCTCTACAGCTGTCTGACAAAATAGCCTGCATCACAGTCTTACATGGCAAGGGATCAGCAGTCTGACAAGATCAGGGAAAAAAATAGAAAGAAGAAGGAAGGGGGAAACAAGAGGAGAGTGAATGCAGGGAGATGACATGTGAAAGGAAAAAAAGGAGGCAAAAGAGCTCCAGAGAAGGAGGGATAGGTAAAGGGATCCAGAATAGTCTGAGAAGAGCGAAAGGGATCGAAAAGAAGGGAGAAACAGCCGTTACACTGTCCAGCTGAGTCACTCACCGCAGAGCAACTGCAGCACCGAGCCACCTCTGGTCTGCCCTGCATTCATTTCACAGCACAGCCTCTGATACATTATCAAACGAGCACAGTCACAGTCACTACGGCAGCTGGGAGGCTGGCACTGACGCCGCCACCAAACAAGCCAAAATCTATACAGATGCAGCCACACGCTAACGCGACACAATGCGTCAGCGCGTCCCAGAGCTGAGCAGGGCAGATTCTGGAGCTCGTTCATCAAAGTTTCTTTTGTCGACAATAAAACTGCTTCCTGTAATGTAAAACCATTCGATAGTTGTTAAACATATACATTGATATTCCATCTGTGTTTTCTACTGGCTCGGAAGTTGTAATTATTATTACTATTATTATTATTTTCATTATTATTATTATCTGTTCTTTTTTCCCGAAGGTACACGGACTGCCGAGGAAGACTCAAAGATCCCTATCACTCATAATCTATTTACAACGCACAATGTCCGCACTCTAATAGATACAAAGCTTTGAGGCACAGCAGACACAAACATCTTCCGACTTTCTGTCTTCATTTGATGACGCCACGGGCTCCAACAAATTACCCGACATGCACAGCCGAGCTGTGACTGCGCTGCACCTACGACAGCACTTAGTCGAGCACAAAACAAGCTGCATAACGACGAGGCTGGATCAATGCGCTCGCCACCCCCTAAAAATCCATAGTGCAGTGGGGTGGACAGTGTAATTCTCACACACTTTTTTGTGCCATAATGCAGCAGACCCCATCGCAGATGAAGCCATTTGGTCGCCACTGTGCTCTTTTCTCTGTGGCCTCTGAGCTTTAAATGAACCACAGAGATAGAGCAGCTCCAGATTAACGACCCAATCAGCCAAACTCCTGCCATGGGACTTGCGGTGTGTAAAAGACAATCAAAACTCCTCATTAACAACCACACCAACTCCAGCGGCACCGCATATTCTGCCTAAACACTACAAATCAAGCCCTCTTCACGCTTGGTTTGTTCCACTTAAAAAGAGGAAAGAGGCCCGATCAGAAGAAAAAAAAAAAAAAGAACATGAGTGCTTTTAATGCAGATCAGCAGGGACCAAGAACATGTTTTGTCACTCCACGACTCCTTTCAAAACTCTTAAAACTCTGGTTCTGTTTTTGAATTGCTTCCAGGGATAAAGGGAGTAACAGGACTAATGGACTTCTTAAAGAAATATGTGACTGTACCCAAGCTGAACACTTATCTAACTGTCAGTCATGGACACCATCATCTGTGTCCATGACTTAAAGAGGGAGAGGTTGAAAATGCCTTCAGTCTGCTTCCGATGTTGATTTGATTGTCTAAATGTGGACCCGGCTTTTGCTTTTTTTATTTCTTTGCATCATACATTTACAATGCCAGAAAAGGCAACGCCGGGCAGAGTTACATTCGACTCATCAGCAATAGATGTCATAACAGCCACAGAAGCAGGATGGTGGCCTGATGGGGACAATCTGGAGTAAATCAGAGCTCTTAGCCTGTTATGAAACATCAGCTGGACCATAACGAAGCAAACTGATTTCTGAATAATATGTAATAGCAAAGGATTGAACTTGCTAAATAAGACTTGAGTGAGAGTGTAGTAAGAAAACACACTCCTCATGCTGTGATGGTGGATGTCTTGTCTTGCTCCTCTACAACTAGGATTGCAGCGGTGTACAGGTTTTAGACTACTGTGGTATAAAATTTAAATTTATCATACAGCGTACACTTGCATATCTAAGGTTTTGAATTCTACAAAATGAATGTCAAGTTTAGAACGAGTGTCAGTCTGTCAGAGAATAAAGGTTTTGTTTTAATAAAGATAAAAGAAACACTCCTGTTTCTCTTCTTTAATACTCATTGCTACTAAAGATAACTAAAGTAACTGTGTAATAAACCACTATATACGTCTTATTGTACTGTTAAAATCTACCCCTCTGCAGCCCTATTCACAATCCAGGTCTTATCTCTGTACTTAAAGCTATCATCCCTGTCAGTGACACTGGTTTGAACACAATGAGACGAGGAAATGCATTCTGCAACTAGGAAAGTTATTTTCGCAGTGCACAATGCCCTCATCCTGCCTCAGTGCTTTCAGGCGAACACACTGTCACTCCCAACCTTCAACTATGCAGCCCAGCTTACCCCTCTAGCATCAGTTTTGCTCTGTGGGGAAGTTGGCAATAATAAACATACAACATCTGCCTAGACTTTCAAATATGAAGCTTGATGGCAAAAGAGTCACACACACTGTTAGCCTGGTTTGAAAAGGTTAAGGCGCTCAAACCACTTAGTTAGGTTGAGTAAACGATTATGTGTTGAATTAAAATCGCTAACTTACTAAGGTCAGTTCAGTCACGTCACTTACATAGCTTATGTTACATAATTTACATAAGTAAAGCATAAGTTAGTACAGCATTATACTTGACCAGGTACCAGGCTGCTCAGGCTGCAATACTGCAATATCACTGTTACCAGTTCTGAGCAAATACGGCAAACATTTTGTTAGAACAAACTTCATCAGAAACTACAAAAATAGAATTGTAAATGCCATCATTACGAAGACATCTGACCTTTTAAGATCATTATTGAGACATGTAAAGGCAGCATAGATGCGTTTGGAAGCATATCTACAAGCAGCCATGTTCTCATCAAGAATACACTGAATGAGTCATAGAAGCTGCAGGTGGTTGGCAGGCCTCTAAGTGCACATGTGAATCAGACGAGACAGAAACCGGCGTCTCGAAATGGTCCGCGCTGGTGATGGAGCATAAGGAGCACGGGCACCAGCGCAGATGGTCTCACTGTCTTCCATCGTCATTGTTTACCAGATCCAGTTACATATTTGTCACTTTTTAAAGCAGGAACGTTTCTGCACTTGACCGAAAAAACACAAGCCAGAGGCAAGTGAATGTACCACCACTGTCTGCTGCTGCTGCCCCAAATGCAGCACCCAGCCGGGCTGAGTGGTTTGTGATGACAGATGAGAGCCACGGAGAGAGGAAGATAACCCCTCCGGGACATTTTTAGGTGATAAAAACGACAACAGTAAACAAGTCTGTAATTAAAAGCTCATCTCTTTTAGTCTCCCTGGTGGCAGGAAGTGAATCGCTCTCTCCACAAGTCAGGATGATTTAGCCTGAGAGCTGCAGAGCCGACCAACATTTCCAAGCTATTCATGGCAGATGAGAGGAGGTCTTTGTGTCTTTGTGCATCTGCCGCTGTGCTAAATGTGTCTTCCTCGCCTCAGATCGATTCTTTTTGAGCGCGACTTGCTGATTAGTGTTCGTCTTCTGCTATCACGATGTGGGACACGTCGCGTTTGAACCTCGCGAGGAAGCTGACGTGATTTGAAATGCGACTGATCCAATTCCCGCCGCGTCTAACATCCTCACTGTCACCACCCTCGCCGCCATGACGGCCGTCTTCGGTGACCTCAAATAATCACAGCCATTGTCATTATGAACCATCATTAAATCCATTAAGGCCGTTCAGAGTCACTGGCATTTATCATCTGCGTCCTCTCCGGTTTCATCACCCTCATCGGATGCTGCATGTTGATGAACGAGAGGTGTGAGAAGAGTCAGCGAGATGAATGTGTACGTGGGAAACCGGTGTGTGTGATTGGCGCGACTGCGTTCCAGAGGGGTCTGTTATTTTTGCTCAACACTCTCCGTCTGGACTCCTCACAAGGAGCACCGCAAGGACGCTGGCAGATGGCGAGTGTTGGCAGGGGCCCGGCCCTCGGTGCCGCACACCGGCTGCCAGCAGGCAGAGCAGCACGCAGCTACAGGGAGGCTTTTTAGGCCACACACACTTGACACGAGTTGCTGGCAGACAGGTCAACCTTAAACACACTGCAGGGGCAATTATAAACACATGCAGGGACACACCGACTACACACGCAGACAGATTGTGAGGTGGCCAAGTCTCGCAGTGATATAATTCATTTTGGTCCTGGTGTGACTTTTCTAGGCCAGTGGTTGTAAAAATGGAGTGTGGGATCCCCTCAGGAGGAAATAGAAGGAAAGAGGTGCTTTGGAAAATAATGAGGAACACTCTACTTTACTATGAGGCAATTCGTGAGAAATTCTTATGTAAAGGAAGAACTGTTTGCTGTTGTTATAACTCACAGGCCAAACACAAACCTTCCCAAGGATGCAAAACAATGTATCGAGTGGGCCATCCTGTCCTCACACAGGATTGTACAGAGCAATCCAGCAAATGAATACGAGTTATTTTCTAGATGTGGAAGAAACTCATTATTATCATACTTAAATACTATATATACATAAATATATATAAATATATATATACTCAAATAAAATACCTAAAAATTGTACTGCAGTACGACTACATTTCAGTAAATACCTCCCATCGGTTGGCTTCTTTTGTGTAAAACCTAGAAAAATCAAAATGTATCCAGATGGAAAAACAATAATTCTCTGAAATGTGGAAATCTGCTGTACTGGCCAAGTATGTGTACTCATACAAGGAGTTTGTCTCCAGTTTACATAGCACTCAGTGTGCAAACACAGAAAAAGAACACAATGCTACAACAATAAAAGTAAAAAACAAGGTCAGGAATGATCATTTAAAATGCAGTATAAGAATGATCAATGTTAAGGACGTATTGTGCAATAACACATGAAAACATCTGGTTAACATTCGACTTTTAATGACCCGTTGCAACATCCAGAGAATCATTTTGTTGCTTTGGAAACAGTAACTGAGGCCGAACTACCAAGAGCCAATTCAATTTCCCCTGATGATTGAGGAGCCAGAAGATTGCTATTGAGGGGTGACAGGAAATTATGTTTGTGTTGTGTATGTGTGTGTTCGTGCTTGCGTCTGTGCCTGTGTGCACGCAGCTTTGTCAAGATAATTAATAGCGGGCCGTGAGTCTGTGTTTGGATAATGTCCAATTAATTTTCACTTAGCTTCCTGGATTTGTATCAGCAAGTTTGTAAATTCATTTTCCTCTTTGATTGACAGCCCGGCTGACCAGAATGTCTGTTGTCTGGTTGTGTTGCGCTAAATACCTAGTAAGACAAAAATAGTAACACAAGCTGAAGGAAGAGGAGTTCTTTCATTGAGATCAAACTTTCTTTTCAAGCGGTGCAGAGCCACACTAAGTGGTTATGAGAGCACTAGCATCACACAAAAAACTGAGAGAAATTATTCAGATGACTGAGCTGAACGCAGCCAGACAGATATACTGTAGTTCTTCTCTCAGCCGATCTAAAGAGGAAAGTGAAACGATCCTGTGGAGATTTGTTGGATTTGGTGCTCAAACTCTGAGGCAGCCGTCAATCAATTTTCAAAAATTCGTCTTCACACAGCGACAGGCTGGTGAAGCCATACTTGCAGAGTCAAGATAATGTTTTTAAGTAATTATTATCTCCACTGATCTTAACAGATCTCCATCTTCATTAAATTGATGGGACATTGGTGCTGCAAGCAAAAGAAACCTTATCATCATCATCATCTGAGCTTGGTGATGCCAAGCTGAGCTTAGCAGTAGCTGTCTTCTCTCATGGGTCCAGGATAGACTGAAAGCCCAGCAATACTTGCATTATTTCTTGATTTTTTTTAACGCTTCTGGTTTCAAAATACCTTTTTATCAAATCCCCTTGGACCAAAAAATCATATGAAAAAGCTACATAATTGACCTTGTTCCAAGTTGGAGGTGTCTTGTCAACAGCTTCACAGCCATCAGCGGTGGCCATTCGAAACAGTGTGATACTTAATACAAATTGCTGAGGTCATCCTTACAGACCAATCAAAATACAGAACCAACACTGTCAGCTGGAACAAGGCAAATCAAATCTATGGAAATTACAATTTCGACCAAATAAATGTGTGGGTCAAAACACCAAACATGAACTGTATATATTACACGTAATACACACACGTGACTGATTTATTTGCAAAAAGCAAAAATCATTTGATTTTGACGACACTGTTTTACAAACAGCTGTCAGGTTCTGAAATAAACCTTCCAATCCCCACTGCTGGAGAGGGAACCCAACAACAGCTAGAAGGCAGGAGACACTACGCCAGGATAAGTGTTATCACAACACATCAGCTGCTCACCTCCCCATCCATCTCGACCCCCTCTACCCGATACACACACACACACACAGTTACTAAACCCCACTGTTCCTGCTTCCTCCGTTACCATGGAGACCTAGCAGGAGCTGTCTCCGTGGACAGAATAAAAAAAAGTCCCACCCTCTGCATTTCACTGTCCTACAGACACACACACACACAAGCAAATACATCCACATCTGACACCAGACAAACAAAACACCCACAGAGCAGCTGAAACACACACAGTAATGCCGTTCGGTGATTATTCCCCCAGGAAAGCTTAAGGTCACCAGGATGACCGTGAACAGTGTAGAGACCATCAGCCTCCCCACTGTCATCCCATGACTGCCTCCTTTGTGATCACACATCGCCGCCCGGTCATTTTATATGTCACCTGTCACACTGAGAGACACAGAGTGGTGATCAGAAAATGGTTCCTCACAATATTTCTTGTCATAAATTTAGATATATATGGTTTTGTAACTCCCCTGACTCCATTTTGTGTCATTATGCTCCACCTCAACCCCCTGGGGGGGGGGGGCACACAGTGACAGAGCGGTTAGTGTTCAAACAGTCTATAGGCCCTGTGTGTCACAACCAGGCATCCACACAAGACCACTCAGAACACCAACCAGGTCCAATTTTATGCCTCATTACCTCCTCACACACACACACACACACACACACTAACACACACACACACATACATGCATACATGTGAGAAATGTAAACATGGTCAAGGCACAAGGCTCACTCGATACCAATCCTGTTTTCTAAATAGTGTCAGCTGATAACAATGATGGCACCTAATAACAGGGTTTAATCATTTTTTTAAGCAAAGTGGACATGGTCATACACAAAGAATCTTTTTAGGTTTGTGCAATTTCTAGAAAAAGTTATACAACTGTGTTAATGGTATTTGAAAGGTCTTGGTGAAGACTAGATTTTTAGTGTGATTTGCAGAATTTCGGAGATATCGGCCAAAAAAATGTCTCCCCTCTCTCGGATATAATGGAACTAGACGGCACTCAGCTTCCACAAAGTACCAGAAAAATACATTTGGAAAGCTCAACAGTGTTGTCTCTTTCAATAAATCATGACCCAGCTACTCAAGATACTCCACAGACCTTGTGAGCAGTTTAAATCAGGGTCTATTTTCTTTCTACCGAACTGCACCCTCCAACTGTATCACGGTACACTGACAGAAATTAAGTACAGTAGGAGTCTACTTCCCTCCTAAACACTGAGGACTAAATATTGGACCTCGAGGTAACTATGTGTACCTTTTAAGGGCCAAAAAGAGAGATTTTACATTTTTTTTCTAAATGTACACCTTTTTGAAAAGGTTGATTTTTGTCCCCTTTAATTAAGGATATAACTCAAGGTATAAAATCAGGTACAAACCACACGGGTACAACAGCTGTACCTTAGAGGGTATTGCCCCAGTGACAAGCAGATGTAACCCTAAAGGTACAAATATAAACCTTCTTTTCTGACAGTGTACAGAAATAATCACGCATTTACTCATGGGTAAGAAGCTTGGGATGTAAACATTAATGGCGTCCCCCTTGGCTGACCTGTGACGTTAGCTAGCTTAGTAAGCTTAGTTAGATAGCCTCTAAACCACGAGTAGATGCTCGTTAGGGTTGGGGTTTTGCACCGCGGCCTGAAAAAGGTGCACGTGTGTGTTTGTGTGCCGAGGCAGCAGGAGCACCTCACCCGCCGGCACTGCTGCAACCCCCGCGACTTCACATCAACCACATCCCAGCATCATCCTGCGTCACTGCCGACAGGGGATGCAAAACTCACTCAAGATCACACAGAGCTCATGCCGAGGGAGAGATATGGAGACAGACAGCAGGTGTCTTTGTGAATTTTCTCCACAGAATAAGTCAAAGTAGCCAGAGTGACCCAAAAATAACTGGGCCAGACAGACCAGGAGAGGAGAGGAGAGGAGAGGAGAGGAGAGGAGAGGAGAGGAGGTTGCGTGGATGAATAGCCGTTCTGTATCTGTGCCTGCCAGCGAGTGTTAATGGATTAGGTGCGGCTGTACATCTAACGCAGATTTGTGCAGTTAATATGATGATGGCAGCCGACTGTCACATAACTCACCTATCTAATCTCTGCTGTAGCCGCGTCTCTTGTGTTAACGGTGGACTGTGTGATTTACATTTACATCGATTATGTAAACAGGTCGGCGGTCTTTCAGCAACAGCTGGCAGCTGCACCCTCTGCATGTGTTGCGCTCGCACAAGAAGTTGTACACATAAAGATTTCAATACTTGAGTTCAATTAAAAGACAATTTGAAAAAAAAAATGCAGAAATCAACTGCAGAAAGCATCTTCCACTGCACAGAAAGGGAAGTGTTAACAAACAGAAAAGTGTCACACAACATCTTGTATTCATGAATAAAGAAAGTTGTCATTTATTTGGGGAATCGGAGACATTTTATATTTATGTGTGCCGAGAGGAACAACGCGGGAGCGAAAACGAGAAGCGAGTCAGTAATCTGGAAAGGGAAACAAACGTGTTTATTGTAGTATGAAACACAATGTGGACAATGTGAATGTCAATATTGCCTTTTTTGAGCGCAGCACAGCTCATCGACTATCTGTCACACTAACAGTATCCGCCTGGCTTTATCCCGTGGAGGATACATCAGCGCAACAAAAAAAATCTGCGAGAAAGATGTCATCTATATATTAATCCTATTTTTTTCTGCCCCTTTTAACAGTTTCCGTTGTATTATGATATAGTGTTTGATTTCAAATGGTTTGTATCCATGTTGTAGATGATTGAGCCAATGAGTTCTGATAAACTTCCGCACGGCTGCAGTTTTTCACGGACACTTGGGTACTTTGGCAATAACCTGGAAATATGTCACATGAGTACACAAGGTCATTCATCTTGGTGGTATGAAGTAAAGTCCCTATAATAATGCTACAAATGCGTATAAAGGATCCAGGTACCAAAATGATGCAATGCAAGTGTAGGCCAGCTTGTTTTCCTGAAGCAAAAAAAAATCTGTTTATCTGGGCGTGTCGGTCGTGCATGAAAAAAAATCCATCAACATCACCACCATACCTATCAGAGGAATTATGTACTTCATTTCACACATGTCAATTGGGCTCCTTCCTGTAATGATACGGATTATAAATGCACTAATACACACACACACACACACACACACACACACACACACACACACACACACACACACACACACACACGCACACACTGATTAAAATACGAAGACGATCGCTCTGTTTTTCATTCTGTGCTTGCTTAGTTAGCCCCATCCAGCCTGTTGGCACCACTCTGCTGGTCTTGCCTGCAGCTTGCTGTCGGGGCACTGCCACCCTGCGTCGTCATTAACGCCTACTACAGAGCAGCAGACTCTAAAAGACTCTGCGGTGTCCTCCACACAACCTTGCATGTCCTCACTGTTTAACTTACGGGTTAGTTTCTACAGCCAGGTTTAATGTGTTTGACCTGGCATCCGTCTCATCTATTTGTTCATGTATTTACTCGTCTGAATTTCCCACAAGCTGACATTGTATCATACTGTTCAAGCAGAAAAGGATTTATGGTCCCTGGGACAAACCTTGGACTGCTGACAAGCATTATCGGGCCTCAAAATGCCAGTTTAGGAGGAGCTGACTCTGAAGAGACTTGAAGTGGTTCAAGATTGCCCACAATAGAATAACTATAATGGAAGAAAGTCAAGGAGAAAGGGATATTGGGCTGAAAGACACCAGAGTGTTTAAAGATAGAGAAAATGATCAGTGCTCAAGTAGACACTCCTCACAAGTGACATCAAAGGCAATTAGTAATTTGCAAAGTAAATTAAAGCAGATTCCTCCCATGAGACATCGGAGCACAGTGCAATTGTTTGCCCCGGTTAATCAGTGAGAGAAATCAATGAGCAAAATTAAAGATTTAGATTTTTAAACCTAAAGCACTCAACATAGTCTTCAAGTGGTGCAGGGACCCACACTGAAGGACACTAAGTTTGTATACATATGTCTGATACCAGACTAGAGACAAAAATGTGACAGAGCTCTGGATATGTGGAATAGCAGTTTGCGAGAGCTAACATTATCTTTAGATATACTTTAAAGCCATATGCTTGCATTGGTATCTGTTAACATAAGAGCCAAACTGGCTCATATTTCGAGTTATGGTGGGGTGAGAAGAAAAAACAGCACTTCCCATCTAGAAGTGCCAGACTCTAAGCCAACATTGTACTAAAAAGAGTTTAACACGCACAACAAACGTCAATGTGGGCCATAAAAAGCTCCTTTTGTTGTCGACCTCCATGGTTATTTTTATAACTTGTTACTCTGAAACAATGGTATATTTTTGCCGAAAGTATACGGACTAAAGAATGTTCAGTTCAGCTTTGTGGACGCTGGATGATATGGAGGCTGATGGTTTTAGGTTAATTCTTTTTGGGCACGCCGTGCGCCGTCACAGACTGTACGCAGCGTCATTCATTGAATATAGCAGCATGTTATTATCTGTGAACCCAGAGATCATTCCATCATTGAGGGGAACAGCTGCGGAGAAAACAGTCAGATGCAATTAAATGGCGTTTGAATCAACTCAAAAAATCTCAACATACATAACAAAGGGTTAAACCTGTAAATGCATAAATGTTGCCATATATTTGACCAACAGAGATGTCACTCTGGTCACAATAAAAGAGATGTCACAACTCTGTGTCCATCCTGCAGAACAATCTGAATAATTCCTCTTGGAGCTGGAGCGAGCGCTGTAATCCGCGGGGTTTAATGGTGTTGTGGTGGCTCAGATGACTCAGACGCATACTGTGTACCCGGCAATCTGGCATGCAACCTTTGTCACATGTCATCACGCCTCCCTCCCATCTTTCCTGCCCGTCTCTACCGTCAACCACAGAAGACAGCAGAAGCGCGGAGCGAAATAACAAGCGCAAGGAGGCTTGAAGCAATGGCGAGACAGGAGTAATGTCACGAACAACTTTGCCTCTCTATCAAAATTACAATTATCGGCGGCGTTTCAGAATTTATCTCTGGGGCGTAACGCTCGCCGTGAGACAGACAAGCAGGAAATACACGAGCCGCCACCACTCAGCCCCTCCAGCCTCGGTAAATTCTATATCCCTCTATTGATTTCAATTACGATAACTGTTATTAGGCAGCATGCACGACATAAAGTCGATGGGCCGGTCGATCAAACGTAGTGAAGCCAGCCCGTTTGCTGAGAGGGCCAGGGGTGCAGATGGGAGGTAATAGATTGAGAAAGATGGAGATTACATGAAATATCCTCTAAGCTCCACTGCAGCAGGTAATATGACTGAGAGTGGCAATCGGTTTCTGTAACTCCCTAGCAGTGCGAGTGAAGTGGAAGAGCTGCGTGGAAGAAGAGACGAGAGTTTTCCCCTTAAATCCCCTTATTCAGTCTACGTATACAGGTGTCCTCTCAAAAAGGACAGAATTGGTTTGTCTTTGTTTGATGTGACACAGCCGCCGTGTAACTCCAATTTTAGAGTATTTTATGCTTTTGAATTTCAATAAAAGCATTCAGTGCACTTCAATAGCTCCAGAAGTATAGATGTAGCCCATTAGTGCATGACAACCAGCTGATTTTCTTGCAAATTAAAATTTTAACCTTAAAAAAGCAATAAAGTGTACATCGTGGGCTTTCCTCCGTGTCCCCGATGTGCGTTTGTGCCATCAGAAATATCTTTGAAGACGTGTGAATAATGGATGCATCACGCATCAGAGAGGAAAGTAAAAGCCCATGTTTGCTTTGAATTAATGATGACAACAATGCAGACTCCACTCGACTGCCGGTGACACATGAACAGCAGAGGAATAAGAAGGAAGTCGACTGCAGGAAAGTGGCGAGGCGAGAAGAGAAGGGAGTGATGTGCGTAGCAGGAACAGACAGCAGCGGAGGAGGAGTGTCGCGAGGGATGAGCAGAAAGGGGAGGAAAAGAAGAAAAGAAGGGATTTAATTATCCAGTCCATTGTGGCGGAGTAAACACGCGGGCACACGGCAAAGCGGTCCGGATCACAAACACACACACGGGTGTAATCACGTAAGGATACACACACGCGCAGAAAAGTGACACATTAATAGCAGCTTGTGACGAACCGTTTTCAGCCTTGTTGCAAAGTGTTCAACAAACAATTAAACATCATTTGCGGCGCCAATACAATAAAAAGTCAGGAATAACAGACATGGTGGGAGAGTTTGACATTTTGGGAAATATGCTTTTTAACTGCCTTGTTTATTACTTCGATTTGTCTTTTGTCTCTTTTTAAGGGGGGTTTGAAAAAACCCAAACCATGATGTTTTCCTCAACATAACCACTTGGTGTTCTTGCCTCAACCAAAGTGGTATTACTGACAAACTACCTGTTCAGTCGTTTTGATATGAGGGTGTGTTGTCCTGGAGTCTTTCGGTCACCTTGAGGTCGCCACAAACTGCAGTTTTTGTACAGCTTAAACAGACAAGATACAAATGTGAGATTTATCAAGGTTTATATTCTGTTAATCCACACTGACCTTCCTTTTGTTCAGGTTAAATAATCATAACCCCGAACCCAAGAGCTGTGGAACACAGGAGCCTGGGAATTTAGGAATGATCCTAACCCAGTGCACAACATCCTCTGTCCTTGGACCTTTGATTTAATTCAAGGGCATTTTTTTTTAACATGCCATATAAAAAATAAAACAAAACAACCTTTTAACAGCTCATCACATAAGGACATAACAGTGGGATCAGCATTCTCATATAACTGAAGAACAAACGTCAACTTCCCAAAAGGTGGAACAATTCCTTTAATACCCTGCACTCAGGTTTTTTTCCCAGTCTAAACTACTCGCTAGAAATCAGTAAAACCTAAAGTCAAGCATTATTGCTTCAACTACTTTTGGTCTTTGGCTGAGAAACTGGAAAACAAAGACTCCATGTGAGGATCACCACGTGGTTCCAAGAGGTTGAGCTCCGAAATACAGCTATGAGCCAGAGAAGTGACCAGCTGAATCAAACCTCGACGTAACAGATACTTTAGAGAAGCCAGAACGTCTGTACAATCTAACGTCAGAGCTCGGCAAGGTGGTGACCGGGATGCATTCGGAGGACGTTAAAAGAACCGACAGATTATCAAAAACCTGACACCTTTTGACGTTATCATCTCTGAGTTGAGGGTACACAGACACACAGACACACAAACACACACACACACACACACACACACACACTTAAACTTCGAGCAGCAGAGCCAGTGAGTTCAGCTGAGGAACTTTGAACAGTTTGAGGCGTTGATGAACTCACCCTGAGCTACTGATCCGTTGGTTTGCCACCTTGTCGCCGACCTTGAGATGGCGCTGAGCGACACATTTACGGATTTTCAGGGCCGTTCCGTGGTGTGTGACAGCACAATACAAATTTTTACTTTTTATTTTGCATTGTTGTGGTGTTGACTTAGACAATTGAAGGTTTTGTGAGGGCGTGCAAATACACATTGTTAGTCTCGAAAGCAGAAAATATTTACGCTAAACTTACAACCGAGCTGCAACTGTTGAGAGTGCAACAAAATCTTCTCATTAACCTGCTGGCCTCAAGGGACTGAATTAAGGTTTTTGTCTCTGAGGATCATTACACCACCCAAGATTCTAAAATAATGTCTCAAGAGTTTGAAGGTAAACGATATGGACAGGAAGCTCTCTTCGTTGTCATGTTTGTGTCACACGAGACACTAATATGACACGGACATAAATGTTTTTTCCTGTGTGTGTATATGAGATTATTTACATGAATTGCATTATCCTCCGCCTTGTAGTCTGAACAGTGGATCACGGCACCTCTGTTCTTCTGTACAATTGACCTTCAAATGCCAGGCTCGTTGGCTCGGAGCGCTGTGCCTCCTGGAATAATCTAAAAGGTTACATATGCGAGTGGAAACAAAAAGATTGGGCAGACTCCAGGCAGAATCGCAGTCAGTGAACTAATTAGGACCCGAACAACACAAGACAGAGCGGAAAGAAAGCTCAGGGAAAAAACGGAGACCAGCGCAGAGAGAAGAGAAGAGGTGTTCAAGAAAATATTGAGTTTAAACCTGAAACACAAAGACACAAGTAGGGGCTCGCTGTCTCTATTGAAAAAGTCTCTGATTCTTTATCTTTGAAGATGCCTATGTTGAGACTTTTAACTCACACCATTTTTTTAGAGCTAAAATGACAGAGAAAAAACATTTTTCATCTCATAATATTAAATCAGAGTCCCAATTAACATTCAGGAACAATCACTGCATTAATGGCAATTTTGGCTTAACTTTTTACATCTTTAACCTAAGTAACCTAAAAAGAAAACACTGTAAAAACACTCTGCTCCATGTAATTATCCAGCTTTTTTATCCAGCTAAAGTCACAAAATGTAGTTCACGTCTCAAAAGCAAAAATTCTTGTTCCTCTCAAAGAATGAAACTAGTAACTATCGCTGTCAGATAAACGAAGGGAAGAACAATATTTCTCTCTGAACTATAGTGAGGTTGAAGTATTCATTACAATTAGTGTGCCTCAAAAATGGATTTAAGTAGAGAACTTGAGTAAATGTACTGTGTGACATTGCCCCGCTGTCCTGCAGCTAACTAACTGCTGCAGGAGACACATGTAGAGGTTGGTTCCTTCATTATTACAAAGGTGGAGCATTTAGAGGGCTGCAGACTTGTGGGGCTCCTCCCTGTACGAGACCTGCTTAAGCCTGACACAGACCAAAACTAATGTTAGGTACACTAACGTCAAAGAGTTGTCTGTACCGTATCACCGCATCAGTGTGCCGGTGTCAGTGGTAGCTACTGTACCAGCACGTTCAAGTTTAAACTGTGACATCACATCAACACCACGTGGTGTTAAATATATCTGTATCACACCAGAGACTTCTTCATTTGACCACCACATGTCAATAACAAAATGTATACACTTCACATTTAACTGCTCCGCTGGAATGTGTTCCTCATTAACTTCTCTATGAAGTTGCAAATACGTTTTCCAGATCCATGTATTTTTCCAGCCGAACATAAATCCATAGGCCCTTGGTGTGTGTTTTGTGTGTGTCTGTCTGTGTGTACAGTGTGCCTCTGTGTGAGTGTGTTTACCTGCATGTATGACTGTGTGTGTTTTCCACCAAACCCCTGGAATGTTTTCCCATATGAAGTCTCTCCCACATGCTACTGAGTTATGATGTTTCCATCGAGCACTACAGCGGACAGATAGGCCCCTTACAGGCCGTCTTGAGCTGGACTTGGTAAGTCCACCTGGATCAACGGTCCAGTTTTGAGCCCTAAAATACAAAATTTCCAGTAGTTGTGGGTACTTTGTAAACAGCTACCTAGAAACATATTCACCAAACGTTGTGATAGTGTTGACGTCACGTTTGTGGACTCCTAATAATGTAAGTCTGATATGACCTTTTCTGTAAGGTCTCTTTTGGTCTCTAGAAACTGCATTTAATGTAACACAATAAGAGTTAGAGTCTGCAGCCACACTAGCGGCTCTCTGAGGTCAGGGGATCAGTAAAGTTATTGCAATTCACCCTGAGGGGAAGTCATTGTGTGAACCAAATGCCACTGAGACCCATCCAAAAGCTGTTGAGACATTTTCTGCTAAAACACATATGTCGATCTCATGGTGGCGATAGAGAAAAGGTCAAAGGATCCACAGAGCCACTAGAATTCATCGACTGGGAACCACGAACGTCTACAAGAAATCCAATGGCAATGCATGTCACACTCTATGTACTTGGCATATTTCAGTCCGAGCCAAAGTTGTCCGACTGTACAACTGATTGAAATGAACGACTGCACTGAACCCCTGTTGTGTCTCTTTAATCAGCGTTATTTTTTTTTTCATCCTCTACAAGATTCAAGTAGTTCTTCCATTAGCGGTGAATAAAAAAAGACAGCGTGAGAACACAGCATTAATCTTTATAACACGTCTGGTTGAGCTTCAGATGAATCAGACCTGTAAACGTGTGAATTACTGCCATGCATCATGTTGTCATGATTAGTTAGGCCAGATTTCATTTTGGAGCCAAGAAATGTGCCAGCTGAGTGAAAAATCCACCTGCACTGCACCGGGACAACCTGAACCGGATCATTATAGATGAAGCTAAGTCTTCAGCCAAACTGTATCATAATTCAATGGAAGTATATTATAAAGCCAACGTACGAAATAGTTGTTGATGTCTTGCAGTGCACTGCAGGTGTTATTGTGATTAGGAAGAACATATGAGAGAAAGGGCTTTAAAGGATGGAGAGATCAATGGTGGCCCTCTAAATGGTGCAAGCAGCATTGGTCGGAATAAGAATACCTGCTCTGGCCCCCTTCTTGTTCAGGGTGTAGGGCACCAAGCTCATTAAGGAAAGTCTGACAAGTGTATGAAAAGGCCTCTCACAGTTTGCGAGTGTATAAATCAATGTGACACTAACCAAACAAACTCTGCTGGAGAGCCGGTATAATGAACAGGAATGGACTGAAGGCAACTGAGCCTTAATCATGGGACAGGCATGATGGAGAGAGGGAGTGAGGCGAGAAGGCAGGTGGAAAACTGGAGGAAAGAAGAAAGAAAAAGGGCACAATATAAGCAGTTAGAAAGCTCAGAGAGAGCAGACCTGGGTTGTTTTTCTTTCATGTCCATGTTGACCTTATGAAGGCCCATAAAGTAAAAAACGAGACTCCTGTGATGAACCCCTGTAAATGGGCGTACTTGCTCTTTGGGTTTAGGAGGCTGAGATGAGACACATGGGGCTCCTTATAAGATCCATATTCAGAGGCGGCACAATTTCACAGCCCTTATTCCCGACTGAAACAAACAAACAGTCGTCCCCGGGGACAAAGAGCCTAGGATGCACCGTGATGCAACGTGAAGTGGGCCATTCGCAAATTAGAGAATAGCCGAGGGTGACCTGACAAAATTAACTCACCCATGGGTACCCACTCAGTCACTGGGTGCAAGTGTCAACACACAGAGACTAAGAGAGAGAGACAGACTTTTGGGATGTGAATGCGGTGCCAATAATTCGCTGCCAACATCTCGACATGGATAAACACTGGCCACATGGCACTCCATGACCCTGAGGTCTCTGTTATTTAACATGCACCCATGCAGAAAAAGGAGAAGTCAGGATAACATGAACGCTCATATGGTTTGAGCTCTAAGTTTCAGACTGTTTCGGTCTTTGAGGCTATTGCTCATAAACAAACCACTTGAAGCATTTCTTACTGCATATGGGTGATATGAATGAAAACACACACACACACACACACACACACACACACACACACACACACACATCAGAGCCCTGCAGATGACGCAAACAGATTAAAGTTCCAGTGTTTACTACGTCCTGTTTGTGGTTGTCTGACAAGACTGTATCGTTGTGAACAGCAGACAAATAGCACTAATAGTGTTCACTAAAACTGTTTACGGATAGGTTTCTGTTTTTATATGGAGGCAAGGGGCATGTCCTGGGTATTACTGCACCATGTTTGCACACATATTCCACTAGTAAACTAGCTTAACACATATGCCTTATCCCAAACACTATAACAGACTGAAAGCCCTGTGGTACTTAGAGTGACTGTAAAACTAAAACAGAATAGAAACATTGACTTCTAAGTTTTTCAATCAAATAGTGTGAGATGAGTTTAACATTCTTTTGCCCTCACTACTGTACGTTTGTTGATCATAGACTGTATATAAACTCACTTATATAATATAATAATCTTTATATCGGCTGGTGGCAGAATCACTGATGATGCAAACACCCTTAAACACCTTTCAGCACAATACAGCTCACAGTAACATCATCCATACCTTTGGTGTAAAAAGTTTCCATGGATACAAATTAAAAGCCTTTTCTCACACAGCGTCAACAAAACACAAAGAAGTGTCACAAGTCTATCTTGAATTATACAGGTGATCTTCGCGAAGTGACTCGGTAATGAGTGTAAAAAATAATTTCTCCATTTCAGCTAAAACGATCAAAATATCAGAGAACAAAACTCCGACACATCCGTCATTTTCTCTTTGTCCTCCATATAATCACCCTGGTTGTCTTTCACGAAGAGACAAACACACCAACAATTCACGCAAATCCGTTTATCCCTGAGCACAAACCAACACTAAACCATCCAGCCTGTCTGCAAGTCCAGTCTTATCTACATCAGCGTATGCACACACACACGCGCGCACACAAACGTGCACACACACATGCACATGCACACACGCACACACGCACACTGCATCTCGAACTGAATATCAGAAAGTGTATGGGTGGTGGTTTCCCCATAGGCCTGTGGTGACAATGATTTAAGGAGACAGGCGACGTGCACGCACTTGCGCGCGCACGCACACACACATAAAAATCATAGATAGACATACTGTACATATGCACAAAGTCACAGCCTCTCCTAGAACGTATATACACACATTCCTACACTCGCTCTGCCGTGATGTATGCAGAGAAGGCAGATTAGCAGTAGGACCAGTGACGATAGCAATAATAAGGAGACAGAGGAAGTGATGACTACTAAAACAGGATAATGTGGGAATGCTAAAACCTTGTTTGTCAGATAGCAACACAGCAGTTTTTCTGCTGGTTTAATGAATTTGGTGTTAATTTGAACAATCGATCCCACATTCAGCTTCCACTACTAACAGTTTTACCTGTAATCCTACAATCATCAAGTTTTTTTTATTGAATGATTTTACTATACTGCTATAATTATAGTATGATTTTAAGTTTTACAGTGTAAAGACATCATGCTTCTGCTCTGCTGCTACAGCTTTGTGCTGACGTTTTCCTTGGCTGAAAACATTTCACAGAGAAACGTCTTTTACTGTGACATCTTATGTCTTCAAACTGATATTTCCGAGAGGGATTTTCACCTAAATCCATCTCCTGTGCTTTCCTCGAGCTATGTGCTTTTCAGCCCTTAAGTAAACACGGACTATTGGAGCTCTGAGGCATCATTTAATAGCTCCTGTTTCAGCAAACAGTTCGGCTTACATATAGAACCGGTCCCCAGAGACCCAAGGGGTGCTCTTTTGGTGAGTAAAAGGTACAAACTGAAAAAGCTGATTGATATATTTTTCAGACATATTGAAAAAATAAGAATGAACCACTCGGGGATCAACCACTTGAAATGTAAGATTTCAGTCTTAATTCAGAGTAGAGCACCACTCAGTGTAACACACCAACAGCAGCATAATGTACAGCCTTCGATATGACCAAAGAGCTTATTCAACAGCTCTCTGAAACCATTTCATCAAAAGCTGAAAATTATAACCTTCATAAGAGGTAGATTTAATGCGGTTCTAAAGAAGCATGCTGGATAAACTGGACACCAAGCCAGTTCCTATTTTTGTCTATTGGTAGTCTAAATTAAATTATTCTTGCCACTTTACAGTGCTTTTTTGCCAGATTTTTTTACCCTGATCTAATGAAACAATGCTGTTGAATTGCCTCTGTGTTTTAAAGGTGATATACAAATAAAGATGCCTCGCCTCAGGTGCATTCACCTCTCCTTTATTTGTATTTCTTTATCACTGCATCAGTTTAAACAGGACATGACTCACTCCTCAGAGAACCTCAGCACTTGAAGATGAAAATGGAAGACAACACAAAGAGTAAAAAAGATTTGACCTACCACCTAAATGTAATCAGTATTTTAAACCGTGAATAAAGTTTGTAGAAACGACAGTAAAAAGACTGCGTCACCGTAGAAGGTACAATGATTTACTATAAATCAAGAAACAGTGGTTAACTGTGACCTTTGACTGTTTCCACTAGTAGAAGTCACACAATATTACTGTGAAAATCTACAATTTTGTTAACATTCATGGGAAAATGCCGAGTTTGAACAAGCTTAGAAAACAAGCAAGTAGTCACACTAATATAAACAGCGTAATTCTACAGATTTTTGCTGATGTGTACATTTAAATTTATGGTTAAAACTTTAAATAAAATCACTCCATTTGGAGGGGAAAGGATGGTGAAAGAGGAGTTTGTTAGAAAGACAGATTTCGAGGTCGGCTTCCGCTGATGCAAAATCATTGTTGTCCGTTTCACCGGATTGAGGATGACAAGATGATCCGTTTGGGTTCCCAACTACATGTGAAGACAAATGCTCTTTCTTCGCCAATTCATGCTCGACTGAAACAACTTCTGACCAAATTCAGTCATAGTGGCCTCGGTTCTCCGATTGCAGCTAGCCTGCGCTCGTGCGATTAGATTAAGCCACGGTTCCTTTCAGTCAATGTGACAGACAGCGACCAAGTGAAGAATAATCACCACTTCTTTCTCAGAGCTGACATGAGGGGGGATAGGCAGAGAGGAAATGCACTGTGGCGCTCGGGTTACTTCAGCTCATACAAATGTTGCATTAGGGCTCTTCTTATTAATGAATGCTTGTGCTCTTCTGAATGGCCTTAAAGAATTTACAGCTGGTACTTGACACACACACACGCGCACGCACACACACACACAGACACACTCCATCATGAGTAATATGTTAATGGCACAGCTGTATTCCCTCAGAGAAGGATTAAGGTATGCATGCAGACCAAGACGGATCTGCATGTCACAAACACACACATGCCTGCTCAATCACACCATTTGTCGCGGCCCCAAGTAGCACAGTGTGAATAGATGCATGGCCCCTTCACACAGCACGTAACCCCGTTCTCTACCTCTGAACTCAAATGGCAACTCGTTCTTTGTGTCTCAATCTCCCCTACTGCTCCTGTTTCTCTCCCCTCTCCTGTCAGCAGGAGGTGTCATGTGTCTCTATGAAAGAGAAACCAATTATCATATTCTAAATTTCTAGTGCTCTGTCTGAAAAAAATAAAAGTGCCGCTGAAATCTTTCATCGAGGTTCAATTTCCACAACATTCGCCGTAACATTTCCCAAAGCAGCAGCAGCAGCAGCATCAATCTGGACTCAATAATAAAACATACAGAGAAATGTCAAATATGAAATGTTTAAATAATGCCAAAAAAAGGGGAGACATAGCTCCTGCAGCATCCCATATACAACTCAATACCAATTTCACATTATTATCGAGGCTAAATGGCAAGAGAGATAGTGGGTGGGGGTTGATGAAAGAAGATGACGAGAAGGAGGAGAGGAGGAGGAGCATGGAATATAATGAAGACAAATGGGCTTTCCGATGTTTCCTGAATGCTTGCGCTAAAGGCCAGTAAAGGCCACATGTTTCCAGAGGCCCAAGGACAAGTGCCTGCAGCACTGGAACAGCAGCACATGCTGATTCATGGTCATGTAATTCCAACACACTAATCACTGTTTTACATCTGCCTGTGATTTGACAATGTATATAAATGAACCTGACACCGCTTTGAAATTGTATTAGAGCCACAACACCCAATACTTGTAAGGAATTTGGGGAATTGTAAGAGTTTTGTAAAACTTCAATTAGAAAAGCATAATGTTGTGGGGGAGCAATATAAGATCTTAAGGCATGTCTTGGCTGAAAGTTACCTATGCCCTTTGAACTGAATTGTAACCGTGCTCTGTATTTAACAGCAAACTGTTTTAGATAAGCATTGATTATATGTATAACTAGAGTGGATATATCTTATATTCTTGTGATTTTTCTGTTCACCATCAGACAGCAGCCTAAAACACAGTACACAGTTGTTGACAACTTCTGTTTAATTTATTAATCTAGACTAATTATTTGTTCAGTCAAAACCCTTTGTTTGAACCCATCCTGTGCAATATTCAAGGTACAGTGTCCTATTATTGTACTTGTTACCATTTCACTCTACACATGGCACATTTCACATTTTCACATTTCTGTATGTTGTAAATTATGTTCAATACATTGTTAAATGGGTCAACTATTTTAAGTCAAATTCAACTAAATTGTTATTAATTGTTTATTAATCTGCAAAATGACATGTTAAACACAGGCAATGAAAATACATAAGCCCTGATTTTCTATTTTATTCCTGTACATTGCTATTAGTTTGCTTAAATTAACATCAAGTCACATATGGACAAAGTTTTCACCAGGAATATCCAAGGAAATCTGAGACCCTAAAAAACCTAAGAGCTCCATCAAATTATATTCAGCATTGATTTTCAATTAATCAAATGACTTTCTGTTATGTTAAAGGTGGCATCAGGGCTGTTGATCTCATTCCAAATCAAACCCGAAACAGCAGTACACTATTTTTTAATAATTGCTTTAAGGTTGCTACAGTACTGTTAATCCTGCTGAGCATCAACACCAATTTTATTTTTTATTTTTTACATTGCAAATGAAAATTTAGGTCATATTTTGGGTTGATCACTGCATGACTGCAAATACAGCAGAAAAATTAAATGCTCAGATTTTTTTGCTGAAGAAATCTTAAGACATTTTACAGAGGAAAAGGAAACATTATACTGCAGTCTCTCATTTTCTCTCTCTCCCATGGTTTTGATGTGTGCGCTGATGCACAGCTGGTTCGAATATTTGTAATGAACGTGGAAAATAAGTGCAACAAATTAAAACATGTGCATGCAAAGCGCTGCGAAAGCAACAGTGAGTCAAAGCAATTAGATCTGGTCCTTTTATTCAGAAATGACATTTTGATTTTCATTCAGTGGCTACGAGATGCAGTTAACGCTCTAACAACTGATTTATTCTTTCGGCTCTTCCATTGAAAAACACAACGTTTTACATATTCAGCATGAATAATACACTCTAGGGCAGAATTATTGCGTTGCTGCTCTGGTAGCCCATATAGAAGTATAGCACAAAAGGGGCAATGGCAGAGTGACAAGCAATACACCTCATCCGTTAAATTCAAACTGACAGCGGTGTAAGTACATGGTACAGTATGTTCTTAACAGTAGCTTAAAGCAACCGCTGGGACATCTCAAGGGAACAAGCACTTACCTTCCCATCAGCCCTTTACCACTGCATGCATGAAAACTTAAAGATTGCTGGAGCTAATTATGCATTCGAGTTGCTAACACATCATGTCAGGATCACGGAGTTGCTTCCTGTAAATATCTCACCGGCTCATAAATCCCCTATGTTGCTTTATTAAGAGTGGATGTAGGTGAAAACCCACAGCCAGGGCGAGTCATATGATCACCGAGCAGTTGTGAAATTAACATGAGCAAACTGAGAATTTAATAAGCCATGTGTGTTGTGCACTGTCAACATGTAAAAGGGTGTGAAACATGTCAACCGTGACTCGCCACAAGTTTTCATCCCTGGAATCCCAATCCGCGCCACTATAACTGTATACAGACATGTTAACACGCACTGAGGCGTGCACACGCATACACAACCCTGAGCCATCACACTCCTTCACCCATCCGTAATAGTTACGTTTCTGCTTGGCTGGTTCAGTACAGGGAGATAGGAGAGAGACAGAGATGGGGGGGTGTTGCAGCGAGTCATGCAGTGTAAGAGAGCGAAGCGGAGGTGGAGAAGGAGGGTGACGGGGAGGAGAGGGGAGGAGGCAGCCTGGTTCCAGACCTCTGAATCATCGGCCACATCACCAAATGTATCAGTGACTCAAAATGGACTAACGCTGCTCTTGTTGTGAAGGGCCATTTGGTAATTGGGGAATCAACCGAGCCAATTAGAACATTTGTGGGCGGGACGATGCAGACAAAGCTGTTCCAGATCCAGACAGACTGAGACCAATTACGCCTTGAAATGGAGCTTTGCCACTGTCAACAAATCACCAAGTGGTTTAGTCATTTTATTTGCAACATTTGTACGTGTTCTCGTCACAGGAAGTCCAGCGCATGGTGTGATTGGTGATCATGGATAAATGCTGTGTCCTCAAAGATACAGGATAACATCTACCTAGAGAAGGTGCTATTGGTGTCTGCAGGCGGCAGAAAGCTTGCAGGGGAACCAGTGTGCACAACTCCCAAAAACAGAGGAAGATGATTGGTTGATCATGCCAGGAGGTGTGTTTGAAACAGAGACAAAAAAACCCAACAAATTAAACGTACCACATAAAAGGATTAAAAAAAAAAACTGCGTAACACTGAAACCCTAACCCTAAGGATGATATCTATCTGTGTTTTTTTTCAAATAACATGTATAATTTTGGGGGCGCCATGCTATTTTAAACTGTAAGTATATGCAGACTATGCTAGCGAACGTTTGCCTGATTATGCTATCATTTACCACTGTTGACACGTTACCATTGCAAGTCTGTCCTTCTCCCGAAACGTTACCTTGGTTCATTGCAAGACAAACGAAACATGAGAAAATACCTACCTCGACGTAGGAGCAGGCCTAGGTTAGCTAATACATTTGACAACATGGCCAGTAGCGTCAGCCCAACCTCTGCAGATTCATTCACGTTCCCAGGGTCCCTTTTGTTCTCCAGGTTTGTATTGCAAATAATGGGAGCATGACAAAGAGTCCTGTGTTCCACATACGTAGTCTGCCAGGGTTCCATGTTACCAGGACTGGGTCACAACAGGAGAGTTGGTGTGTGTCTACAGAACACTGAACAGGGGCACATATGAGCCTGAGAGCATAGACCTGCTCCCCGTTGTTTTCCATGCGCCAAAAGGTTAACATTAGCTATCGGCTTAATTCAGGAGACACAGAATTGAATAAATCATCTTAATCTCTCAATTTGAGATTCTACGCAATTCTCTCTTGCGTAAGTCATCCTGCCATCACTGAAAATAGCTGACAAACAGCTTCGTTTTCCGAACAAGTTGTCATATGCATGCCAGAAACCCTAAATCCGTTCAGGTATCAAAAACAGTTCCAAGGGGGCGATACATGACACAGTTTCTCTAACACTCCCACAGAGTTGCGGGACATTATTTCACTGCAAAATATTTAAATTTTGTGATAGATGCTAAGCCATTTTGTGGGTAATGCAGGAATCTCTCCTATGTCTCTCTACTGGCGTAAGCACGCTGGCTGCAGCTGTAACAATTATCACGTCAAGCCATTCCTGATGTCCACGCAGAGACCATTTTGGGTGAGTCACAGAGGCGAACGGAGACAGAAATAAATCAATAGCAGACAGAGTACTGGACAGAATGTTGTGGTGAGATTTGGGTTGTCATTTGAGCTAGGGTAAATAACCCTCTGTTTGTTTTCTGACTCTAAGAGGCCGACTCCTCTGTGGTAACTGAGGTCCACGTTTCCTGTTTATTCGTCTCCCTCTTTCAGTATATACAACTCGCAAATTTCCTTCCCTCCACCTCTTTATCTGCGCCTCAAGCCTTCTCCGGTATCTCTTCATCCCGCGGGAAAACATCCGACGGACGTCACCGCACAGGAGGAGGCCAAGTTCAACAGAGTCCAAGTGAGAACTTCTCTCTGGTGTAGCCGTAGATGAAAACAGCCTCAAGTGTTTCACATTTCACAGTAACTTAGGTGTGATGATGTTTAGTTAGGTGTCGGTAATGTTTGAGCCGTGACATGCAGCACACTGATTTAAATGTATCGTTATCAAAATGTTTACTTTCCCATTTTTTCCCCTCATCTATCGTCTTCCTATTCCCATGGCAGTCTCTTGCCTCCCTCATATCTCCCTCTCTCTCCCCCTCCTTAGTGTGCATTTTGTGTGAGTGGAAAAGCGAGCGGTCACACGCCTCAGCTGGCTATCAAACATTTACATCTCGTGGCACTTTGGAGCGCAAAAGGGACAGAGACTGTGGAGAGGGATGCCTACCAAAGAAACAAAGGCGGACATGGAAAGACAGATAAAAGTGGGGAAGTCAGACAAAGAAAGAGGCAGACAGAAAGAGTGAAACTTAGGACGGACACACACACACACACACACACACACACACACAGACAAAGAGACTGTAAAAAAAGACAGAGACGGACAGGGAATGAGACAAGACAACGGCTGAAAAAGCTCAGACAGAAGAGTCATTGTGTGAGCGCCAGTAGGTCAGGAGTTCATCCACCACTAGCCAGCCAGGGCCAAATAATGCCAGCGGGGATGGGATTTATGATTGATCAGAAAAAGAGTTGCAAAACTTCAGAGACGGGAAACACAACTCCAGACAGCACAACATGAAAACAAGGCAAAGAGGAGCAAGAGAGAGAAAATAGTGAGTGTGTAGCGAAACAAGCTGCACAAGTCTGCCTGGACAATTACAATATCACTGAGTAAACCTAAACCTAACACAGGTTTGTGAGCATATATAAGAAGGAATGATCCCTCTAAGTCAGTGGATACAAACCTGGGCATAATAAACTTTTTCAGGGGTTACAAGAAACTTCTGAGGCGATGAAACATGATTAACATTACAGAGAAGATGACAAAACAGAGTTCCATACTGACCTTCCCTGATTTGTCTTTATCTGTGCTTTTTCTTCTGGAAAAATGTTTGTTTATGTCTTCGGGCCTCTAAAAGTAATTTTTCAAATGTAGCCATCCTAAAGTATTGAGTTAAATTATACATTTAGATGCCTCTGTTTTTAAATTGTACCTGATGACTTTTGCAAAGTTGATCTGTGTTGTGATCTTACAATAGTGCTGCAGGAATTAGTCCTAAAGCCCAGAAGGAACTTGGCATCTTTGAACCTCTACTTCCCTCGTCTCGAAGTCAAGGAGTTTGTGGAATGGGTTTTCAATTGAATGTCCCAAATAGGGTCTGACGCAAGCTTGAGAGAATTTCACTTTTAGTTTCACGATCCCAAAAGCTTTTAGCGGAGGGAACCAGGACGGTGCTAACCTTCTACAGCACTCTATGCCATGTTTAGTGTTTCGTTGGGTATCAGGCAAAAAAAAAACTGCTTGGTTAGGTTCAGGTAAAACATATCATATGTGGTAAATATGATATAGTCATTGTTTTTGGCTGCTTGAGGGTAGCAAGAACAAGGTGAGACCACAACTTTGACATCAAGTTCACATGGCCAACTTAAGCAACAGTCATTAAAATACCCATTCAGTTGAAGTCGTGTTTCAGGCAACCTGAAGAATGTAAGTCCGATATAACCACTCTTTCAAATCTCTTTTTGGGCTCTACCGACTCCTGAGGGCAGTGGCATGCACAGACTTTTTGAAGGGCAGGGGCGAAAAGAAGGGCACTTTAGCGCACGTTTTGGCTCCCAAGAGGGCAGTTTATCATGTTTTAACCAGCCAAGGGGGCAGTTTAGTGTGTTTTGCCAACCAAGAAGGCACTTTAGCGCATGTTTTGGCTCCCAGGAGGGCACTTTAGCGCGCGTTTTTCAACAATTGGGCCACGAGGGGGGGCAACTGCCCCCCCTGCCACCCCCCTTGTGCACATCACTGCCTGAGGGCCATTTCTGGAGCTTTAGCTGCTCAACGCTCCACCATGTTCAGCAGCTGGTCTCTGTGGTAAGTGACAGATCTACATGCTGAGATATATAAAGAGCAACTCACATCTGGTATTCCAACTGAAAATACGATTCTTCAACGAAATAACTTTTTACTCCCCTTTGTCCCATGTTTGTTTAAAAAATTCAAAGGATAATCAGTAATAAATGATGCTGTGCTAAATTTAGTTGAATAGACAAAAGCATTGCATAATTAATTGTTCTCATTTGTGCAACAGAAAGCAGCCCCAGCCAAAACATATTTAGGAATTCATCATCCTCTTTTTAAAAGCTTTTCCAAGGTCTGGCACAGGTGGGGAGGCAATTAGGCCAGACAGAGTGCCTGGGCTGTAATACCCCGAAGGAATCACAGGAAAGGTGATAATGATATTTTAGGGCAAAGGGTGCAGTGAATGTTCTGGCAATCCAGCCAATTACTAAACTATCACTTAATATGCACTGTTGTGCCTAATAAAGAATGAAAAAACATCTGGCGCTGGTTTGCAACAGCCTCGTCTCCTTTATGTTCTCCTTGCTGTCCGGACTGCCATGCCTCCCCCTCTGGAGACGACTGTGGATTCTTCCCTTAAGGCTCTCTCTCACTCCGTCTACTCTGCTCTTTCTTTCCCATTTCCATTTTTAGCTTTTTACCTGTCACTCCTGGAGCATTACAATGAGTGAGCGGATAGACCTCGGTGTCTCGCTCAAGGACACTTTATCATAAACTTGGCCGTTAATGGGCTGGATTGGCGGTTAGCGGCTGTAACGGGTGTTGCCACGTCCCCGGCTCAAATCGATGTGCGGTGGTCTCAACAGGGCAAAGGACGCTACTGACATCTTTAATGATTTCTAAATGAAGCCATTTGCCTAGATATTTTTTCTTGCATTTCGCCCTGCAACCACCCAACCCCCACAATTCTCTCTCTCTTTGCCCAGAAATAGGCTATACAATGAGAGAGGGGAGAGATAAACAGACGCGAGTCCCCCATCTCTGACTGTGGAGGGAGGAGAGAGCTGGTCATACAAGGAGAAAAGGGAGAATAAACATCCAAAACACACACATACGGATATAGTGACAAAAATGTATGCATTTTCTCACACGGACACAATTTGTGACCGCGAATTACGTGACACGCATATAGTTTTCTCCCATCACAACAACAGAGCATGTGGACGCAGCGTACTGTACAGGAAGAGATTCATATCTGGACTTATTTCCTTTCCCTCCCTAACAGAGACGGACCTTCCGTCGACCGATCTCAAGCAGGCGGTGACAAGCCCTCTTTATCACGTTATCACACATCTGTATACGTGAAACCCATCTTACAAGATGTGTTTAAGGGCACATGCTGATTCCGTCTCCCGTAAACGGTGGTTTTCACCTTCACAAACCTCGTGAAGTAAAGAAAACGAAGCGCCTCCGTTCTGATTGCCACTGCCTCACTTGCAAGAAATTTCCTGCAAGTGCTCTTTTGGTGAGGAACAAGAGTCACCTTGAGCCTTTGCAGTCAAATCACAGCAGTTCTTTTCCTCACCTCTAATCCATACATTGCATAACATAGCAAGCCCTCCCTTCACATCTACTGTAATACAGTGCCTACCTGCTGCAAAATAAAAAGGTAGATTCGGGGAGTCGGTGGGGGATGGGGTGCATATACATGCACATAATAAGACACAAGAGTATAATGTGTGTATGAGGTAAACAGGTGTGTATCTCTTTTAGGACATGCGCCAAGAGAAACATCGACATGGATGACACACCAAATTCTAATGGAACCAGCGTTTGGTTGCATTTGTCACTTTGTGCAGTGTTATGTCAACATTCTTTTTTTCCCAATGGGGTTTTCGAACCAATAAAGTTAAGAACCACCACCGGGTTGCATAATGCACCTAACACTCCCCTCCACATCACCGCATCCATCCAAAACAAGGACTGATCCCCGACACACACGCACACACACACGCGCGTGCCCGCACACACACACACCAGTTTCACCTAGGTTCAGGGCAGAGATACACGGCATCAAAATGGAGGACAGTGGAGTCTGCTAAATTTTATTCCATTATGTAATCCTCTAACCCAGTGACAGATCACCAGACAGCAGCCCTGTCATACATTTTTGATCCCGCTCATTGAGTCTCTTCTTTGGTGCCTTTCTTTTTTTTCTTTTCTTTTTTTTAACCATCAAGCACATTTTCCATACCTGTATTTTCTCACCTTCTCTGACACCCTTTTTCTCCCCGCCTCCTCTTTTTCCTGTTTTACCCCTCTTCCTCTCTTCTGACGTGATTCCTCTCCCTTCCCTCTGCTTGCCTTTATTTCCCAACCACCCACTCTCGTTTCCATCTCTCTTAATCTCCCCCATCTCTCCCAATTCTACCCACATTAAGTCTGTTTGGTTTCCTCTTTCCATCCACCTCCTTCCCCTCTCCGTCTTATCTCTCCATCCTCTAATCCTCTGACACATCCCTCCTCTCCCATCTCCCTTTTCTAAATGTCTCAACCCTGTTTCTCTCCCTCCCTCCCCTTTCTTTATTCTTTCAATGACCCCCCCGTCCCCCACCCATCCATCACCACAGGTCTTACCAGGTGTGGGCTACAGTGAAGCGTCGCCTCTGTCTGATGCTCTTGTTGACCATCATCTTGCGGAAAAGGCGCGGGGAGCTTCTGGGGGACAGTTTGGGGGACGTGGCGCCCCTCTTCCCTCCCACCACACCTGGCATTTTGGGAGGCTCCAGCTCCAGGTGCATGTGCTCCTTGAACGTCCGAATGCAGGAGTCCATCTCGACGCTCAGCTCGTTGGACGACATCTCCGCGAGCAGGCTCTACTTTCCTTCCTCTTTTTCAAAATTCTGGCCCTTTTCTGTCCGAATCCAGTCACATCAGCTGGTCATGCACAGCTGATTTGGTTCTTATCCCGACACAAAGAACTTTACAGACAGATTGAGGCTACCTCAAACGCAAGCATTCGCCGAGGACAAGGCCAGCTCACACATACCTTTTTGTTGTTTGTGTCGCCTCTGCGCTTTTCTATCCTTCCCCCTTTCCCCAGTTCTTCACGGGTTTAGGGATTAGCCAGCCAGCAGTCGTGCCCTCTCCCTCTCCCTTTCCTTCAGCTCATGCACCGCGCTTTAGGAGAGCTTTACCACCGCAGGTTCTCATGCAGCTCAGTCAGAGGGAGAAGAATTCCCTCTCTCCCACTGCCCTGCTGGTCTTGCTGTCTGTTAAGTGCACACCCCGGTGCTCTGCCACTCACCCTCCTCCTCCTCGGTGCCTTTCTGTTGGTGCCACCTCAGTACCAACTCCTTCTCTCAGTCCATCCGGGCAGCTTGATGTTGGAGGATCTCCCTTATGAAAGATTCAGGAGGGCTGAAAACTGCTCTCTGCTTCCTTGTGCCTCGCTCTCCCCTCCATCAACTCCTGCTTGACTGACCTCCTCGCTCTGCAAACAACCCCCCCACTACCACCTCTCCCAAAGGCACTCCCGGTGTGCCACAGAGTGACTCCCACTATGCCGAGCCTGAAGTCAGATTTTCCTTCACTCACACAGGCAGAACAGAGCAGAGCAGAGCAGAGCACGGCACGGCACGGCACAGCACAGCACGCAGGCAAATGCTTCACTTGCTGTTTCATTCAGAATATACACAAGGAGCTGAGAGCAGGCACGCAGCGAGTGCAGGCCACGCCTCCGCCGTCAGGGATTGGCTGGTGGTTGTTGTGACGACAGGCAGGCAGGCACGGTAACAGGTTGTGAGATTTATTATTTATTTTCCCCCGTTTAGCCAGCATTTGTGCTAATGTTGCTGATGATGTTGTGACCTTTATTGAGGCAGGCAACTGGTAAGTGCAGGCCAAGAAAAAAAAAAAAAAAGTCAATTTGGAGTGAGGATAAAAGCAAACAGCTTAATGGGCATCAGTGAGTAGAAACGTACACAACGCACAAAGGTCAACTGATTCAAATAAACACTATAAAGAATGCACGGTAAGGTCAGAGGGCAATTAGATTATCACTTATGGCGCAAAGTATATTTCCCCACAGTCTCTCTCTCACACACATGCACAGACGCACACTTTTACCCCTCTATAGTTCTGTCTGAATGGAGGCAGTACAGCCATGATATTTGCTCAGTGTGTAGAGAGAGAAAGGACGACATGACAGATGCAGTCATCCCACATACACAAAGGGCTACTCTGAGTGATGAAAAGAAGACAGAGAAAAAAGAGGGGCAATGCCCTGAAGGCGAAGGCGCAGAGAAGACGAGGGCGAGAAATCCAAAAGGAACATCACAAGAGGCGGAATGGCAGCGTGACGAGTGCTGGAAATGTGAGCACTTGTTCGCCTGCTCGGCGGACTGATTTGTTTTGGTTGTGAGTCATTGATGACTCTGAGCCATCCGAGCACCGAGCGCGTTCTCACTAAACGCTTGCCAATAAATCTCTTGAAAATAGTCTTCCCAAGCTTGTATGCAAAATTAAAAAAAAAAAAAAAAGAAAACACTTGTAGTAATATGAGGCGTCATGGGAGTGCAGCCGGCCAGAGTGTGTAGCATTTGTTGGTGGTTTTAAATCAGCCGATGATGCATTCACTGGCTCCTTTTCAGCACTCCCACTTTCATCACTCTTTCATTTTACTACCACAAACAATGAAATTCACCAGGAGGCAGGATGACATGACACTTGACAAACACTGGACACAGTATTAACTAGAAGGAGTAGTAGGAGCAGGCACAACAGTCCTCTTTAATTCAGTCAAGCCTTATCCAATATCAAATAAAACATTTCAGTTGGTTAGAGCTGGACTTTTCAGGCCTTTTTGAATTTACACTAGCTAGCTTCATACAGCTAAAAAAAAATGCAAACATTCCTGGATCCATCCATTTGTCCAGATCCAAACCAAAGGCTGGGCATCTATTCTCAGCCAACCCCCATTCTTCAATTTACAGTACTTTTGTGGAAATCCCCTCAGTAGTTTTTGTATAATCCCACTGTCAACCAACCCAACCGACACACAAAGGGACACAGGTGGAAACATAACGTACTTGTCAAGACATTTCACTAAAACCTACTGGTAGCAATACAGGAAATGTAAGAGGCTCACCAGAGTACGTAGGATTCATCATCTGGGGACCACGATGGTATACAGAAACCTTTTTTGCTATCCACCTTGATGATGTTGCCATATTTCAACCACAGTGGTGACCGACACAAAGTGCTGCCACGGCTATAAATGCACCTTACAGATCTGCAAAGTTTTATTCATCTGTCTGACATTTCTTCTTGATAAAACTGTACATACCTGTACATCAAATCTTCTGCTGTCTCTTACACATTAGTTAGATTACTGCACTGAGAAGGGACATTAAAAACGATGAATGACACAGCACAAACGAGGGGGGCAGAAAACCAATGCCAGCCAAGTCATTTTATGAAAGATTGAAAGAGATTGAATTAGAGTGACTGGGCCATTTCATTCCACATCAAACTCTCGTTCTGACATCCCTCAGGGCTCGAATGAAAGCCCACAATGCAGTGTCACAGCACAGGAAGAACAGGCCCTGCAGCCTTGATTAATTGTTCAAGTCATTTATTAAAACCGTGCACAGCCATACTAATGGCTCTGTGAGGCGCAGCACAGCTTTGAGCTACACACTTACACCAGGATGCTAACATGCTCATGGTGATACTGTTTAACCAGTGTAATATTTACCACGGCTAAATTAGTTTAGCATGCTAGCTAGGAGCATTTTCAAATTCTAACTGAACACAAAGTATAAGTGATGGGATGCATTTTAAGTTTTGACCAAATGGTGGCACTATAGGATCGCCCAAGTGGTTACAATTCACCTTGACAGGGACAAGAACGTTTGTTCCAAATTTACCTGCGAGCCTTCCAGTAGTTAATCAGACATTTCACTTACAATCCACAAAGTGTCAACCTCAGGGTGGCGCAAAAAGAAAAGTCTGGCTAAAAGTCCATCCTCTAGACTTGTAGACTGAGCACCCGCAGACTTCAGTTGCATATTCTGTAAAGGGTTCACGTTCACCGTGTCATGGTAGTGTACGGCACTGATAAACAGGCCAACACTGTAGCCTGTATTACTACATACTCCTGTATCATGGTGTGGTTCAATATTACAATACTAGTAATGTTTTGTTTAAAGTACTGTATCACACATTCGTTTTAAGTTGTTTGTTTTTTGCAATGCACAACAGGAAGAAGGTCATGTCCCTATTGCAAGGAATTGTGGGTAATTAAAACAGTGAAGTCCGATGAAGTCTGCACCCCATGCGAACACTATCAAGTCTGCAGACAATCAGCTGGAAGGCCCCGGTGGACTGGATGAACTGTGCGTTTGGGCAGCCATCAGCACTCAAATAAGAGCGGGGGAGTCCGGACATTTGGATGCAGCCTCGGAGGATCAGAACCAATGACATATATAAAGATGGACAATGTGATGGCTCCTTGAGAGTGAAAACATGTTCATTGCCCCCTGGTGGATGGCTGCACAGCGAGTCATAAACCCCTCCCCGCCTCCACGTTAGCAGATGGGACATGGACCAACCTAAAAACTCAAAGCACACATCAGATAAAGTTTTCCTTATCACTCTGATGTATGGTCAAGACTTAGTCTTTTTTTAGTTAGTTATTTGAATTTGAGACCTGCTTGCCATCACCTGCTTTTTCTCTGAATCTTTACATTACTGTAAATGAAATACCGTTGGGTGTTTTTATCATCGGTCAAGGAATTCGAGAATGTCCCATTGGGTCCTGCAATCTTGCGATGAGCTCTGGTCTCACATCTTACTTACTGTGAGATCTTTTTTTAAATGATTAATCAGATAAAATATTCAGTAAATCATTAGAAGCGGCCCTAAGGCTCCTATGCTTTTCTGTATTGCGCTTTTCCGCTGAGGCTGCAGTCACTCTGGTTTCAGCTTTACACAGATCCGCGTAATGTTGCGGGACTGTTGTGACAGGATTATTCCCACTTGTTATGCCACATACTAATTTGAACAAACACAGATGTGAGAGGAAGAAGACAACTGAACTCATCCGGTAAACCCAATTTCCATGATCATCCCTCCTACCTTGATGAACGAGTATAGGGTTAAACATGTTCATACGCATCCTTCTGGCTGCCCCCAAGCCTCACCTGTCACTTTCCATAATGTCACAACATGCAAGAAAAATGCTTCAGCCTGCCCCATGTTGCCTCAGTCTTTCGTCCCCCACTGTGAAACCCTGAGCAGGGCAGCCAGATCATCCTTAGGGCCCATCTGTCCGGAGACCGTTCCTTATTCCTCGTTTCTCTCAGAGGAGCGGGAAAACAATACTGCACTGTGGCTCAGATTAACAGACCTGTATTAATTCACAAAGGTCAATGGACAGAGAGAGAAACAGACTCAAACACAAAGAGACAGCAGATAATAAACACTGAAGTGCTGGGTTTTTTCCAATAAACATGATCACCTGCAGCTGCTTTATTACCAGCAGCAGGGGAAATGGGCTGAAAAGAGGCCGTGAATTATTCATTCATACGAATTATATCCACCCAATCAATCCACATAAAAAACAAAGGATAAAAGGTCATAGAAATGGAAAAAACAAACGACATGCAAAGCAAAAGGTGAGCAGGGAACAGCAGAAAAGGTGACGCAGACGATGTGTGGCGAAATCTGAAAGAGTTGGAGAAGAGACAGAACACAGGGGATGTTGATTTCAAGGCAACCGTGTCAAAATTTCCTCTGAGGACAGAGAAAGAGTTGCGAAGATTTCCCCCTTGGATGTGCAAGCATACTATAGCACAGAGACAGTTATCCCATCAAAAAAAAAAAATGCCTGTAAACTCACAGCCTAACAGACTAAAATACCCTGAGTCTCAGGTTTAATTCGCACTCACACATGAGCGGATTGCCATGCAACACAGAGTGACAACCAGGAGAGTAGCCAAGGTAAATATGACGGATTATTCCCGAACCAGAACTCTCCCAAAGCCGATGAAACTGCGGAGGACACGACTGCTCGCCCCGAGGATTTAGCCTAAAACTGGATCGTACTGGGCCATCCAATTTTCCCCTAGCTAAGCTGTATAATCATGCAAAAATGATGTGGAAATGTTAGAGGCATGTTGACTGTCGGTGTGCTGTTGACATGACCTGAGCGGCGCATCCACATAGATTGAGAGTGGCGTTGCACTAAATCAGTAAAAAAAAAAGATAAATACATCATTTAAATCGGATAAAACGACTAAAAAGCTTCACGAAATTCTACTCAGCTGGAGGAGCGTGAACAAGTCAAACCTACACTATTAGCCTCTGTTCACTTCCACATATTTATTGACATAATTGATGTTTGCTTTTAAAATTAAAGTCTTTTTTTCTGTTCATCTGCGTCCAAAATGTTGAGTTAATCTGCTGCTAACGATGAAATATGAAAACATTCCACGGGGGTTCATACTTTTTACACACATTGTAGGGTACAAATTGATGCGGGGACTGACAAAGTACTCCATCAATCTATAATCATGTTATATAATATCCTAGTGCAGACTGTCATAGCCGATGGGATCTAATTACTCTGCCACTAATCTCACCACTATGTCACTTTGCTTGAGACTAACTGCGGGTGTCGGATGTGTATTGCTGTTGCCTAATCGCTATTGTTAAGTTTGGGACAGGAGGACGAAAGTTCTGTAACATTATAAACAATAAAGACAGTTTATATTGGGGGGGAAATCAACATTTTTGCAGGATGGTGCACAGAGAACAATTTACTGCTGAACGTCAGCAGAACCAAGGAGCTGATTGTTGATTTTAGAGGAAAGGAAGCAACGACACTCACTCCCGTCTACATCAGTGGAGCTGCAGCAGGCGAACAGTTTCTCACCATCAAAATCCCAGAGAACCTACATTAGTCATCACAAAAAAAAAGCACAAAAAGGGAAAGCTGAAATTCTTGTCAGCTTTGAGAGAACAACAATAGAAAGCGTACTCTGACTGGAAACATCACAAACTGGCATGGTTCATGCACGGCCCAGGACAGGAAGGTTCGTCAACAAATGAGTAAAACCACCCAGAACATCACTGGTACAGGGCATCAGCGACATGCGTAATGTCTGCACGAAGCCCAAGGGACACTAAAAGACAGCACCCACCCCAGCGACAGCCTGTTCACCCCACTGCCATCTGGCAAAAGATACAGAAGTTTCTGCTGCTGTACCACCAGACTACGGAGCAGCTTCTTTCACCAAGCAGTGCCACACAAATAACACATTTTGTTATGCATCCTGGTTTGTAAAATGATTAATAATCTAACCCTGAAACTTGAAATATATAGTGTATGGTGTTAAAGGATGCAGATTTCATTTTTAGAAAACGCTGAGTTCAGTTACAATGTGTGGTTTCCATTTTATTCTATTCCAATGTTTTATTTCCCATTCTTTTTATCTATATTTTAAGATCTCATTTTTATGACCTCGTGCTGCTGTAACACCCAAATGTCCCCTCTGTGGGATCAATAAAGGACAGTCTTATCTGGTCTCATCTCTTACGGTCAGTACTGAATTGGCCGGACATGACACATTAAGATGAGTACAATCTTTGTGCGTAATTCGTCTGCCTGGGACTCTGTGCGTGCTAAAATGAAAAGTCTAAGATTCAATTTCTGCTCACTGGCTGCGTGGATTACTCACACCCACACGAAAGCTGTCTGGACGCCAGCAGAGAGGCCGGTGCTCAACAACACACCGCACAAAGAAAGTACACAGAGTGCAGACAAGCCGTAATCTGGCCGGTGTCGTCCTGACCCTGGTTGAGGAACACGTCCAAATGTAAGTCCAAATCTTGTTTGGAAAGGAATGGGAAACGGGAAATTTCACTCAAAATGGGAAATTATACCGTTAGACATCAAAGAGGGAGACTAAATAGATAATAGTTTACAAACAGAAGCATTCTGGGAAGACTTTCCTCATACTTAGTATTGATTTCCCTGGAATGAGTTTAACAAGTGCACATCATCGTCATCAGGTATTTGGGCTTTTCAATATGACCAAAATCCCGGAATAAACACAAAGCGCTGTACAAATGATGAAAAAATATTGCCGGAATAAATGACAGAGCACAGCACGAAAACAACAGACATTCTTCTATTGCCACACAATAAATATTGTCAGAGCAGCTTTACCAGACATGATAATTAGGCCTTTGTGATGTGAGTCTAAACTATCACCTTATTACAATAAAGCTACTCTACTGAAACGACTGTGCATGACAACCTGTTCATAGAACTCAACTTCAACACTTCCAAAGAAAAGCATTTGCTAAGCTGTATACCTTTCCTTGTCTAGCAATATGTTCTATATTTTTTGCTAATAATGACAAGGTCACATCACAAAATGCAGGAACTCTATATTGGGGGTGCTGAGTACAGGCAGAAATATGGATGTTACCCTTTCATCTTGTGTAAACATAGCCACTGGCTCATCAGTCAACTTCTGCTATGTTTTTTGGGGGTATTTGTGAACACCAGTATATAAAAAGACAAAAGAAAAACTAATTGCAAGTATGAGGCAAAAGATGTGTACGCAGACCAAAATGCGCTTGGCAACATTTACTCATCTACTGTACTGTGGCCAAAAGCAGCGTGGACAGGAAATAGCATGGGCAGAGTTATGAACGTAAACCACGGGAGCTCGCATGGCCCACAGACTAACAACAGCAGCCAGCAAACGTGTTAATTATACTGTTAAAGTTCAAAGTCAAAGTCAAACTTCATGCTAAGCACAACAGTCGGGTCAGTTTGCATCTGGAGGCAAAGGTGTCCCTCCTTGTTCCATACAGAAATAAACAGGATGAGAATTCCATGTCCTATAAAGGTTACTTCTTCCTTGGCATCATCGCTTGAGGTTTTGCAGTAGATCACTAGGAATGCTTTTGGAGAGATTCACAATGACATGGACTTTTCATTTCTTTTGTTTGTCACATGTAACAAAATACACTGAATAAAACAGGCTCTTTCCTCTTGTGCTTTCAACATTCATGCAAGTTTGCCACCAGCCAGTTGTTGACCAGTTTTTGGTGGTGTTACTTTTGAAAATAAACTGAGAAAACTAGCTGGTTGGACTACTTATGTAATACCTACTGTACAATGAAAAGCCCTCTGCGATTTTGCTACTTATATTATCCGGGGTATGCATGTCTTCCTTTAAATGTATTGACTCTACTGACATTGGAACGGCATGTTTTACAACCCATAATCCACATTAGGCTATTAACAGGAACGAGAGGCAACCCAATATCTGCTTCACAGCTCTTCATGAACACTTCAAGTTTGATGATAAAACGGAGTAATGGAGACTAAATGGACTAAAAGGAGTCCGTACAGAGGTGGATACAGCCAAACAAGTACACAAAAGTGAACAGAAACTGAAGGGTACGAGACAGGTAAAAGTTGTGCAGCTTACTGGCTACCAACAATCAGACAGCCCCCATCCTGCTAGCTGAGTTACACGTGCACACTGATCAAATGTGGGCGTAATAACATGTCTGAAGGTGGCTGTGTGCTGCCTGCCGAGAAGAGAAAACACAAACAGTTGGAATGCATTCCAGATGTTCTTTGTTTGTTTTTGTGGTAAAGAAAAAGAACAAGGAAATACGGTGAAAACAGTATCGAAATTCTATTATTTTACAAACCAACAAATAATGAATTAAGAAACTGAGGGGTTACGTTAATCATTACAGCAAGCAAGTAGTCTACGCAGTATTATGACTCTCACTAACAGTTTGTGTCTGCACCAGCGCTGGCTTCTCTCAGGCAGTGGCACAAGCTCACCCAGCCAGGCACGATTTCAACAAGCAATCCGTGAGGCTCTCTGAGCCCCGAAACAATTGTGTACATCAGCAGGAAAAAAAATAATTGAATCCCAAAATAACTTCCTGCCCCCTCCTCGCCCTCCCACTCGGTGGTGAAAGCACTTAAATTAGTACAAGTAGAAAAAGAGGGGACTGAGAGGCGATGAGGGAAGTGCTGATGGCTGGTATTTAAACTGTGTTACAGACAGATAAAGACCCACATATAATACACACACACACGCACACATCTACTAGCCGTCCAGAAGGTTCTGCTGAACCTGGCATTTTGCAGCAGTGATGCCTTAAGGAGACAAAGCTCTTTAAAAGAGATGGGGGGGGGGGGGTCACGAGGGAGACCTGCCTGCCTCTCTTACTAGGGTGACTGACGGCAGACACACACCTCACCTGTTAAAAAGTCTGCGGTTGCCTGAGCGGACCGTACAGCCCCCAATAAGCTCGCTGTTAACAGAAAGAAATGGAAAAATTGCCATCAGATTCTATGAAAATGAAAACTAAATGTGTTCACATTGTTGATACATTAAAGGGGAAAAAACAGCATGAGGTGTCTTACTGAGTGACCACAAGCCTCACGATAGCTTCAGTTCAGCTGTGTTTGATTGTGGTGACATAGAGCCCTGTGTGACACATCAGCCCAAGCTCTTTATTCCAATCTGTCCCCAGTCTGTGTGTATGAGTACAAACCTTTGTGTGTGAGCTGCACCACCAAACCATGTTCACACTGCACTCCTCTGGTAGAGACAGAAAGTGCAGCTCTCTTCAGGAACTCACTCACACCACTGCTCAATACGCAGGACAAGAACGTTGAAGAAAATCATTCCTATTATTTATCCATACGACTCTTAGTGCGCCAGCCTCCATGCATTTTATTCATATCCTTATTTATTCATTGAAAGGTTTTTGCTTAAGGATGCTAACATGTACATTTTTCCTGCGTTACAATGTCTAAAAGCAGCTGGATTTTTGTAACGCGTTTAGTTCAATTTTGTCTCACAAATGTTTCTAAATCTGTTCAAACTCAGAGAAACCCGCAGTTTCTGTTCGAGTCACTGGTGCATTTCATCTGGTCACCTGTCTTTGACTCTCACCAGAGAGTCAGTGGGTGAGCAAAGAAGACGCATGCAAGACTGAAAGTAACATAAAACATGACAATGTGTTGTTTTTTTGTTTTGACACGGAGACCTAAAAATATACATATTGTGTGTTTGATGGAGCCCCGGTGCAGTAACAAGATAAAATTGAGGGGTCACCAGGTAATTACCAAGATAGAAAAGAAGGGTTTTTGTCAAATATTCCATTATTTTCTTCAAGAGTTTTTGAACTTTAACTTTTTTTTAAATTCAACAGTCTTGGAAGAGAGCGTCACTCATTGGTTAATCTATTCTTAGACATGTGTAATCTCTCACTGCACAACTAGCCCTAAAAAGGTTATAACCAATAAGGTCTGGGGACCTGTGACCTAGAGCATATTCAACAGACATGTCAGTGTGAGTCACTCACTGTATGTTGGCCAATAGCAAAAATACTCAGCTAAAAATGTCAACCAAAAAAAGAGAACAGCATATTGTTCCAGCATTACAGTGACCTAAATATCACTGGTAGTTAGATCAGTACACACACACACACACACACACACACATCCACCTTTCTCGAGCACAGGGCCAATCAGGGCTGATTAGCTCGTTAAGTAAAAGCATATCTGATTTTGACAGGAGTGGACAACTGGCTGCTCGCCAGGAACTGGCCACTTGCTGCTCGTGTTTGTGTACGTGTTATCTGAAACTGCACATTGTACTTGTTGCTGTAAGTGTGTGTGTGTCTGTGTGTGTCTGTGTGTGTGTGTGTGTGTGTCTGTCTGAAGGCACGGTGCATAAATAATTAAATGAGGCAGTGTCATCTTCACCAGGCTGAACGCAACGTGACGGGTCGGTCACTGATGCAGAGAGGTATTCTAACATGACTTCCAGGACCAGGGAGACCTGTGGTTTACTAACATCCCTTTGTCTCCAGTGATTGGCTGTTAAAAAAAAATAAAAAAGACAGTTTTGCCACATTGCTTAATATATTTCTGCATTATTATTATCCTTTTTTTCTCCTAATTACCATGTTACAGTCATTTTAGTCTAGTTTTACCCCGACACATTGTTAATACCAAGCAAAATAACAAGTATTCATCTGCTAACAATAAGTTAATGCAATGTAAGTTTAATGTAAAGTGCGGTATGTCAGCCAAGACGACACA
>CAEMYA010000463.1:971970-991287 GCA_903131615.1 Diplodus sargus | reverse complement strand
TTTTTTTTTTTTTTTTTTACAAAATTGTTAGGTAGCAAAACAATTTCCAGAGATGGAACAATACGCAACTTGTTTCCACCAACTGAACTGGTCTGACTCATCAGACATAAAGCTGTGACCAGGCTTTCAATCTTAATACTTTCGACGGTGAGAAAGGTCCAGAGAGTCTGTAAATGCAAAGCTGTGACTACAACTTGAGTCATTTGCAAGTTCAATTACTTTGGTTGCACTGGCTAAAGCCATGACAAAGTTTGCGTGTGAAATCCTTCTGACTTTAACATTTGGCTGCATCATTAAAAGTCCAATCATAAAACAACGACCTCTGTGAACAGGAACGCGTGGTCGTGTCTTGAGCTGTACCATAACTTCCAAATGTAATTGTGCATTCATCCTGAACCATTCATGGTGACCCCAAACACCTGGTCTACCAGCTGATCAGGGACCTGTGACGGAAAAAGGGCAGACTGATTTCTGTTGTATTTTTAAGATGACGTGAATTATAGTTAGCCAGTCTTTGCTCATTTATGTAGTGACCAGAACGACTTGGGCTAAATTTGCATCATTTTGTTGTGTGCATAAAAAAAAAAAACTCCTTCCATGGCACACTGTATATAATAATTTTGTACACTGCCTGCCTCCCAGAAACCACTTATCTGCAACACCCGACTAAATGGGACTGGCGTCACCGTGTTTCTTAGTGTCAGGCTTGTCCGACCAAGCAACAGTAACTGAGGGGGGGACTTTGGATCAGTCAGTTAGTAGAAATTCATGGATTTAAGAGTGAGAAACCAACCAATATATATACACACACAACTAAAATTTGGGATGTTCAAATGTTTTTGTTGTGTCAATGTCCGCTTCATAACATATAACATACAACTATTGTGGAGGATGCAGGGAAGAGCAGCTTCTGGCTGAGGGTGAAGGGGACAGGAAGTGGGGTTGATCAAACATGGACATCAGCTGCAGGGGTTGCTTGGGAGATGTCCGTCCGCTGCCCCGCCACAAGGACACGTACCAGGGTTAAAGGGGCACAACACAAATGTGTGGTGGTCCCCAGCTGGTGACTCTGCAGCTAACCCCATGGCCATAACACCCACCTGTACAGCCCAATAAGCAGGATTAGTTTGAACTCATGGTACACCTGATCTGACCAGAGTAAAGTTGTTTGGAACCGCTGACAAAAGAAAAAAAAACAGATTGTTATCAGTTTATTGGGTACGCCTGAGTAATAAAATGTAATCCGGTACAAACCCCTGGAAAAGGCTTGTGCATGTTTTGTCGACCCCTACAGATGGCTGTTGGTTCAACGCTATGCTTCTTTTTTGAGGTGGTTTTCAACTTGACAGCCTATTATTGAAATGTCTTTCCAAACTTTTCACTGCCAATACTTCACAGTGACCTCTCACTCTTACTTAAATGGCCCATAGTAACAGTGAAATCAATCTGCACTCTAAAAACTGTGCTAGGACTGCAGCTCTGCCTTAACTCATTCCTCCCACGTACGCTACATGCTATGCTTAGTTGACCTTCAACTGCTGCAATGTGCGTGTGTGTGTGTGAGGTGTGTGTGTATCTGTGTGAGTCTGTGGAGCAGGAGCAGCATGGGTCAGGCGCAAAAGTCCATTAGCCCATTAGCAGCACTCCCCCCATGGCCTCGTCGTCCCCCTGAGTATCACGACTGCGACATACTTATCAGTCTCACACTTACTCACGTCATACACAAGAGGACAACGTCTCTCCACCTCCCGAGACACTTCACACACACACACCAAAACACAGAGCACCCAGGTCACAACGCCACAGCTGCAGGAGGAGATTAATATAGAGACGATAATGTACCTTTGCAGCCTCGTCAACAGTAGATTTATGCCCAGACCTTATTGTACAACACACGTCTGTCAAAGCTTTTTCAGACTGCTCTCACTAGGGTAACAACAGCGTCGGTCATCTGTTCAAACAGCGACCTGAAGCGACCTTTTGCTATCATTTGGTTTCCGAATGTCCTCTGCAGAGAAACAAACAGCACAAGTTAAGGACGCCCGTGTTTATGTGAAGAAACAGAACAGGAAGGAGGGTGATTTCTTTAAAAAAACACAGCAAAACATCCAGATGATTTTACTGGAATCAAGTTTCAGAGGCATGAACTTGAAAGAAGCAAATGCTCACAAGGGTCTCCTTAGGATGCCAAGACCAAAACCCTCATATTTTTAAAAAAGAAAAAAGGAAGAAAAGTTTCACCATGCCTGAGAGAGACTTCAGTGCAAGTTTAAAAACAGTTTACAAGCTGAACCAACGTTCACCATTGTCTGACTCACTTGTTGGTAAGTGTAACTAGTAACTGCTAGTTGGCACAGACAATATTTGTACTTTTTCCATCTTTATCTCAAGGATTAATACAAATGAACATTGATTATGCTGGTTTTGTAGGAAAACTGATTAAAAAAAAACACCAGGTATTCAAATGTAGCATGTGAATTACTAAGTCAAATAGCTCAATTAAAATGTACAGAACTTAGTCTAACGAGTCTATTTAATAATTCATTTTGGGAGATTTAGTAGGAGGTATTTTATAGAATATATCCCAAATTCTGAACATGGTAATGGTGAACATTAAGCACTCAACTCTGAGAAACTCAACTCTCACTCCTTCTGAGCTGAAATAAACTGGCTTTTTTTTCTTCAAATAACTTTCTTGTTTAACACCTATTTGCATTCATTTTAATTTTTTTCTCCGTTAGCATAAAGAACATCTTCGGGCATCCTGAGATACATTATTCCCATTTCACACGCCCCCGCCAACACCACCCATTCCCTCTGCACCCTCACCATTTCCACACAAAGGCAACAACACAACGGGGAGGAAATGAAGAGATGAGCTGAGAAAACAACACCTGCTTCCCATCATTTATAGAGGGGGAGGCAGAGCGAGTGGGAGGGGAAAGGCGGAGAGGGCTGTTGGTAAGGAACGGGGGGGAAACGGGTCTGACAGAGAGAAAAGTAAGTGAGAGGATAGCGGCGGAAAGGAGGGAACAGCTGGGGCGAGAGTGAGGGAGGAGAGCTGGAGAGAAGAGGGAGGGAGGGAGGGAAGGGAGCACTGGGAGAGCTGAAAGAGACTGATTAGTATTGTATGAAATAAGACATATTCAGGTACGGCTGAGCATGGCTTCCAGCGGTGTGCACATGCAAGCGTGCGTCGCATTCAACACACACTGCACGTTCAAACAAGCGCACATCCATATCTAAAAGGTTGTTAGAATAAAACAAACATGGTGGTTGATTTATGTGTAGTCGTGCTCTCCGTGTCAGCGCGTTTGTATGCTAATGTGTTTAAGATGGATATGTTGGAGAAAGGCATGTCTACAGGTTCAGTGTGTGCATTTCAGGTGTTTGAGTGAAATGAATAACAACAGAGTGTACAGTGTCCTCCATGAGGGCTTAGCGAATCTTCCTTCTCCTTCTGTAAATGGGGACAGTCCCCTCTTTGTCAACTTACCGTCTCATTTAAGCCAACGTTTGTAAAACGAGATAGAAATCAAACAGTCTCACAGCGATTTGGGTTCAAGAAATACTTTGCGCGGTTTACATGCAACACCAGAGACGGGTTTGTAAATATGGCTTTGAATAAAAGGCCATTCCAGGACTAACAACACCATGCTGTTCAATTTATAGGCCACTCAGAGTGATGAAATATTCCCCGGAGGTTGACAGAAGAACGGGATATTAATAAAACTGTTTGGTGAATTATTATCTCTCCCTCCTTTCTTTCATCATCATCTTTTCTTTATCGCTGTGCAATAGCCCGATCCCCGCATCTCAGACAAGAGATGAAATATATCGCCTACTTTCTCTCTACATAGAAATATGTGACGTGTAATAAATTTAGCTCGTCGGAGGCTTGGGCGCAGATACGCGTTCAGCGTAATTGGCTAAAAGCTGTTTTCAAGAGATTTCGGCTTCATTTATTTAGTTTTATTGGAGAGACAGGAAAGACTCGGAAGGGAGGGGAAGTCACAAAGGATGAGAAGCAGATTGAGATCCAGACTGGAAGCAGGCTGTTCCTCTGTTCAAAGAATTAGTCCCGGGGGCCTCCGAGGGACCCCACCAACTGTGGCCTCAGCCTGTCTCTGCTCTGTTTTTTTTAGACAAATTAGATAAACTGAGTGTGTGTATGTACGTTGAAACAAAAATAAATGAATGCAGCTACTTTGTTTGCAAATAAGAAAAAATATTATGAGTGGTTTGCTGGCTGCGTCCGTATCAAGATGAAGATGGTGAGTCAGGTAACTGGGAATTAACCGAGGGAATTGGGTGTGGCAACAAGACCGACTGCAGACGACACACAGACAACATAACAGAGAGGACACCTTTATGAAAGTTATGTTAAGCTATGAACGTTTTACTGGAACTTTATCAATGTCATAATTCTTCTTCTCCTTCTGTTATTGGCAGATCATAATCCCAAAAGTAAATGTGCATACCGGCACCTGTACTGGAGTGAGATGCTGCATTTGTTAAGTCCATGGTATCCATCCAAAGACTATAATTTCGCAGATACCGATAAATAACACTTCTGATCATTTATCGGCCTGATATATATACACCGCACAACCCTAGTTTTCATTTTTAATGAACACAAGAGAAAAGCACATCACCTATTGTGGTACAGAATGTTACAATCTGTGGATTTTGTGAAATAAAATATCCTTCAGTGCAGGGAACATAAAGCATGACACAGGCAGGAGGAGAGTCAGAGAATGACGAGGCGTGAGCTCAAAACAATGGCAGGCGACAGACTGACAGGCAAAGTGCAAGAGGTCACCGTTCATATAATCCCAAGATGCGAGTAGAGGAGAGGGGAGTTTTAGTTGCTGTGGCAATCAGCATCCCTCCTCCAGGCCAGACACAAAGACATCCAGAGACCAGAGGGAAACTACCGAGGCTGTTCAAACAGAAATAGAAACGGCGTAGGGAGGTCAGATAGATGCCAGTGAAGAGAGGGAGACAGAGAGCAGGGCAGACCAGAGAGAACAGGAAGAGAGAAAGAACTGAACTGTTGCTTCTGCTGGCCAAGATTCAACCCTCAGCATCCAAGCTCTCTAATTGGAGAATGAACAGCTGTTCAGTTTGACCCGCGCTCGCCGTAAATACAAGCTCAACTGCCAGGGAGGGAGAACGAGCGAGAGAGTGACAGAGAGAAGAAGGGAGAGAGAAACTGACGGGGAGAGGCAGAGAGATTAAGAGTCAGAGGGGAGGAGAGAATAAACAAGAGGAGAAAACAAGACAGACAAAAGCAGACAAACAACCATTTTTTAACGGTATTTCTAGATGTACGCATGTGAGCAGAGGGGCGTTATCAGGGCAACATTGTTCGTCAGCGTCCTCCAAAACCTTTACATAGGATCACGTGAAACTTTTGTTTTCTCATGTGTAACTCTGCGGTTAAGATCTGGTTAGGTTCAGGCAAAAAGCCATTATGTTTTGAAAAAAAAACTAGATCGACATTATACAGATACACTTGTTTGCACACCTGTTTTGACAGTCTGTCCTGACCTTCACTCCTCTGCCTGACTTCCTCCTGCAAGGAAAAGAAACTTCCCAAGGGACGTTTAATCGCATTTTCCTTCACTGAAGGAAAAAAAACTTTTTAAGAAATAGATCACTCTCAGTTTTAGTTTTTTTTTCCCCACACTTGCCTGCTGGGGCTTCTATACACGTATGATGAATCAATAACTAAACAAGAACTGTACACTACAATTGTGTTACTCAAAGTTAGCTCTGTATTAACAGCTATACAAGTCTGTTATTTGCATAATTAACAAGATTATGGTATTAATATTTGTTCAGCACAATTCAGAAGAAGCCTTCTGATGACAGTACGATTATAAATGTAACATTTTCATGCATTTCAAGGTCATCAAATTTAGATAATATAGGCCTTTACACGATATGTACAGTAAGGTTAAATCAAAGCTGCGACCTCAGATGGATATTTTACTGAACAATTGTATTACAGTAATGTGTGCGCACACACACACATACAAAACAGATTCAAATTGAATAAGTGAAAGGTCAGGGCTGTTATTGTGCGTGCGCCTGAGGAGATAAGCAGGCAGACACACTCACATAAATATGCAGAGTCACATAGCAGTGGTGGCATGCTTTCAAGCACACTCACACAGACGAGCGCCGGAGCTCATCCACACATAAACGGAGATGGAGAGAGCGAGAGCTGATCAGATCAGAGCTGTGATCTGCATGGGAATGAGGTCATTAGGTCTGTGGGGCAGAAAGACACTAATCTGCCCCAAGCAGTCCAGTAACACAAACAAACACCAGAAGACGGACAGGAGACGATCCCACTCATGAACGTAGCGAGATCCAATCCCTGCGCATACCGAATCCTGATCACCCGCACAGCCTCCCTCGCCGGACACAAATACCCAGCAACACATCAGGCTAATCTAATCCAAACACCAGCTCCGCCGATGGGACAAACCATTAACGCAAACGCTTCCTGACATACAGTATCTGCACACACTTAAACCACTCCGACCTAATCCCAGCTAAGCATCACCAGCTGAACCAAATCCTTTCTGTTACAGCAGGAACCCATTAACATTGTCCTACCTCAGCACACTTAACCTTATTGATTCACGATACACTTCACGTATACTACTAAATATATGTTCGTCACTCTATGCACACACACGACCCCGAAACAGAGAAAGTGAGAATTCTTGGTTTGCTCATCAGAAAAACACGAGTGAGTAAATAACAGGATGCCGAAACACCATCAAAGGACTATGACTTTGTATTCATTTCCTTTACGAATAATGACATTTCAAAGCAAAAGATCAGTCACAATTACTTACCAAATGAAGAGTTTTATGCTTTATGTTTGGCAATGTGCTTATTCAATTTGTGGTAACACTTTGGATCGTTTGCTTACGGACGGTTTATAGTATTGATTACATTTCAACAGCTTGTTACTTGAGATTCAACAATTCAACTGCTCCACTTAGTCTACAGATGTACATATATAGATTACGCAAACAAAAGCTTACAATTGTTTCTCATTTGTAAAAAAGAAATGATGGAGAGATGTTTGGAAACATTCACATCTACAGACTAAGTGACACAGTGTGTCAGTCCAAAGTCTGTATCAAAAAATAATATTTCTAAAAAGCCGTATTTGGAACTCTGTATCTACCTGAAATCAGGGGGGGAAAAAAAGACAAATTGTGTTTTTATACAAACGTTTATCCTTCCACTTTGCAGTTCTGTTGGAGTGGTTGCCCGGCAACCTAGCTATGACAACACAATGAGAACAAAAGTATAACAGCACAGGAATCTTCCGTTTTCTTTTTCTTTGTGTGTTTGTGTTTTTGTTCGTCAGCTTTAGAGATGTTGGTAGGCATTTTGGACCGAGGCTAACGGTTTCCCCATTGCTTTTAATATTGAGAGCTGAGCTTGCAAGCATGAGTCTAAAGGAGAGATTCATCAAGCAGTCGATCAATGGATTAGTGTGATGAGGGGTTTCTTTCGCAATTTCTAGACAATTACGCAATTCTATAGACTAATAAATAAATATAGACTTGATTAATCGATCAATCGTGACAACAGGCAGATATAATGAAAATGGCAACAATTGATTATTGCAGCGGAAATATTCATATGCTTCAGTGTCTGTGTGTACCTTAAATGTGCCTCTAAAAGCATGTGCAAATTGATACAATTTAAAAATAATTTTCCACATCCAGCTGACTCCTGATGCAGAGCTCTCCTTCTCCCCTGCCTCTCTCCACAACACGCTGTAAGTACAGCCTGATGAGTGCGTCCTTGAGCAGGTAAGACATTGATGACAAGTACACAAAAGCTCAATTGCAGTGCCAATGCTTGTTTTGGAACATCTCCCTTGACTACAGAGACTCACTATCTGCCATTATAAACGTGCATGAACCATCCGTCAGGTAACACTGCACACAACCTCTGCACTGAAACTACTTTAAGCCGGACCTCTGGCCTTGAGAAGAGCAAACACAGATTCTCTCTCAGTAATCATTATAAATGTATTATCATGATGATCATCACATACATCGAAACCAATCCCTCATAATCCCCACACTGTGTTGACTCTCTAGACTGGTGAGGTCCACCGGCTCAGACACCCAAAGGATGTGTCGATCCCTGAAGGGTCGAGGAGGTAATCAAGGAAAACTGCCCGGCCTTCGTCTTTTGTTTCCAATCCAGTGGCTGAAAAAAAAACCCACAACTGAACACATTTTCTTTGAAAGCCGCTGAAAGTTTAACAACAGCACGTCCTCCAGCAGAGAGCTGAAAGTCAGGGGTAGAGTGATGGGAAAGTGGAAAAGACAATGGGATGAAACTGGGTTGTGGCAGTTAAGTGAGAGAAAGAAAAAAAAGCTGTGCAATGTTCAAACTTGCATGAGAGAGAAAGTGGGAGACAGCGATAGACTGATTAATGCACACCCACACCTTCAGACCATTTGCGCAACGGTACGAAACACCCACAGTCTCTGTGAAGTGCACCTGCATGCGTCTGTCCATAGTGTGAGCATGCCATATAACTGTATAGGTTCCCCTCACACATCAGCTCTCTCAGCCGTGCGTCTTGTTAATGAATGCTAGTTGGTTCGCAAAAGCATGTAGATGGTGTGTCGACGAGCCCAGGGATGAAGAAGGCTGTTTGAAGTGCTCGTCGTTGTGTGTTTCTAAGAAGCGGGGATTTAGCATCTCCATCGTTGAACCGAAGGACACGACTGATTGATGGGTTTGAGAGGACGGCAGCTCTCTGCCCTGAGCACTAACGAGGGGTTCTCTCTTCTTCACAGCAAGGTCAGCATTTTCAAAACCGTACGACCTCCGGAGACGACGCCTGTCAGCGCTACACACGGCCTGTTATGTAACCGGTGAGGGACGTGTTGACTTACATTGTTGGGAGACACCGTGAGAACGCTCCTGCTCTTCCTCATGTTTCCTCGAGTATCTCCCCTCGCTGTCCAGCCACGGCAGCTTCACATGCACACCTGGAAAAACACAAATAGAAAAGAAAAACATTTTTTTGTTACTCTTTAAGATAAAGTCGCAATTAAAGCTGTTAATAGTGAGGTCTGTGAATTACTATGACTAACTGGGCATCGCTTCGGTTGCTGCCGAGCGTTCTGGATATGAATTTATGAAAGTGCCTTTTTTCAGTTATTTTCTTTGGTCTTCCAGTGAGGGAAGAGAAAAGCAAAGCAGTCAGAACAGGACAGCCTCGCCTTCAATATGGCTCCACTGGGGGGCATTCGGGAAGTGATGGATCAACGTGATACCACAGCAGCACGACCCCCCTATCTATATCAATGACAAGAAAAATAAAAATCATTACCAATAAAACGAAGGTTGCAGAGAGCTTAAAAACTAGAGGGAGAAGAGCCATTATCGTCACAGCCTTTAGGCTCTGGTGTGAAATGAAAATACAAGACTTCTTTTATTATTTATTTTGAAGGGTTTTGAAATGATTGTTTTGTATGATTTTTATCTGAGCCGTCTTTTTATTCTATTTTTTCCCTGTATTACTGAAATGTGTTTTTATATTTACTGACCTTCTGATGCAGCCCAATTTAAATATCTGGACAACAGAGGATCAAAAACAACATCTTCATGAATGACTGAAGAACAGTCATTTTACCCTGTAAAAAAAAAGAACAGGAGTTGCTGTTATGGTTGTACCAGGTCGGCAGTTGAGCAGCAACTCCTGTGTTCTGCGCAGTTAAATTACTGGTTTTGTCAGAGAAGTCCGGAAACAGACAATCAATCATTCATATTATAGAATCAGGATCGGCTCATGGATCGATGCCTGGTAAGAGAATTATGCCGCTAAATTGGACCCATCTTTAAAATGCAGGCAAATGAACATCAACCAAAATTAACACACACATCACATGGGAGCACACATCGAACCATCTCCCTAACAACGCGCGCTTATTAACACCGGCCATGTGTCCCCAGGCTCTTCGTCTGATGTTTTCAGATAATCTTTCCAATCTCGCTTAATCTTTATGAGTTGTCTCTCTTGCTACTGCAAATTACTCTTTTCCTTTTCGAAATTTGTCCCCGCAATGACGCACGCAAATGAAAAAGCGAGCAAATTAAACCTGAAGCAGCCTCAATGGCTCAGCACGCTTTAATTCCGCCCCCCACCCCATGCTAATCGTTCAAAAGCAGCAGACGTTATTGACTCCACAGCCATTGAGCCGCTCTCTAATGAGCCGATTCAGGCCCCAAGAACTCATAAGTTCCTCCTGTGCCCCACAATGGTAAAAAAATGTAAAAAATGAGAGAGAAGTAGTGCCAATCTCTGTGACGGTTCCTTTAAGCCGCGTGCAAACAGGGTTGATGCTGCAGTTTCGTGATGTATCCTGTTATGTGCTAATAAACCAAACGGTTAAGGAGAGTTCACACCCTTGAAGCAGATGGACATCTTTCAGCTTGAACAGACAGGACAACCTTGAAGCCAAGAGGTGATACCTCCTGATGTTACATAAAAACACCACCATCACGTCATCCCAGAGAACCAAGAAGAGCAGCCACAGTATCAGAATACACAGTATTCCTCTTTAACGCACGACTTCAACGACAAAGAGACAAGATTGTCTGTAATAATGCTTTTGTTTGACAATTATTGAGCTCGTTAAACAGAATTACACAAATTGGGTGATTCATTAAAAATTCCTTGAATATAATTTCAGAAAGGAAGCCATCGGTGGTGAGGCCTTCCTGCAGGGATGAAGATCACTTATTATCCCTATTAAAAGATAATTAGTGGGCACAATCATTTTCTGTTCAGAGCAGATCTGAAGCTTGTGCGCAGCAGCACGGCTGTAGAAAGCAGTTTATCAACACAAATTAGTGCTGTAACCTCAGGGGGTGATGCACAATGGCACGAACGAGGAGTGTGAGGGTTTCCTATTTAGTGTTACTATTTAGTGTTACTATTTAGTGTTACTAGTGTTACTTCTGCCTAATTAACAGAATAAAGGCAGACAGGTGCGAAGACAGAAGACATGACATATGAACATGCATTCTCCGCACGTTAATGCTACAAAATTGTCTCTTAAGCACGTGTTCACCTGCTGGTGAGGTGTGTTTATACATACTTAAAAGTTTGGAAATGTGGTAACACGCCAACCACGGGTCAGAACTAACAGTCGTGGTTGAGTGAAAGTGTCCTCCGTCTTAAAAGAGGACGCCCCCTGTGCCGTGGCCTTCCCTCCACCTTGAAGTCAACCTGAGAGCGGGGCAGAGGCGGTGACACTGAGCACAGCATGATGTTTGTACAGCAAAGGCACGTCTCTCACCGAAATCCACTGCCACCTCTTGCGCAGCCCAGAACATACAAGTAAATTGGAGGAAAAACAGAGGGAAGAACAACAACCAAACTCGGACAAAATGCAAGGAGCAAAGACAACACTTGATACTCCTTCTATCCTGTTTTTCTCCCAGTCTGTGAGGATTTTTCACACTTTTTTCCCTTAGTGAAAGACGCACAGAAAAACGATGCAATGGAAAATTATCTAAAATTCCTGTTTCTTCTGTAAAATGTTTGAGTAAAGGGGCTGTGAAATCTGCTGCTTTGAGGGAGGTCGCACCACACCAGGATGGCAGAAGGACATAAAAGTGCTAAATATTACTTTATGCCATAGATTTCCCTAGAGGGTGAATTATTCTGCATTGTTTCCTGAGAATAAAAAGGTTAAATCAAAATTGTTGGAGCTAAAAATGTAATTGCATTCTTTTGTTGTTTGTTTGTTTCTCTATATATCACCAGAATGCAAGAAAAACACATTTTTTCAAGGTTTAATCACCAGAACACGACTGTGGTTTCAACTCTTTCTGATTTTTTCAATATGCCAGCACATGGCCTGAACAAATTTGTTGCCCCACCATGAAAACTTTGCATTGTAGTTCATTTCCCAAGATGCTTAGGGACATTAAACTTCAATAACTTCATTGCAGCACACTTCACTTTGCAGAATTCATGCTAAATGCTGCACGCGTTTGGTGAAGATGTTTTTACTTGTGTTTTGCACGTCATCTTGAGCTGCATCGCTCATTGCGCTCCCAGTTAAACAGTACTGTGTTGTCAAAACTGAAGGGTGAAAGAGTAGAGAAGTTCCACCTGGTTCTGTCGGAAATCCGTCACTGTCTATGTTTTTAACAACCTGCACAGTTCAAGATGAACTGGATGAACCTCTTGACTCTGTCTGCAGCTTAGTAAATTCGTGGAGTACGAGCCGCAGCCGCCGATCACTGAATGTTTGAAGGAGCAGACAAACATTTTAGTTCACATGCAACAACATCATTGGAAGGAGGCCTCAAACCGAGCGTGGCGTGTATCAGCCTAATAGAGCAGAGATAACAAGCGCTCCGCCTGCCGGTCCTGTCAACTGAGCAGTGCAGCGGGACACTTGATGGAAGGAAGAGAAACAGACGGCTGCCTACCCCTCAGTCTACACATCGTCTGTTCCATGCTTCTGCTACCTGAAGCCGGGGGCCTGAATGCGTCTGCTTCACAGCTGTTTGGGCATTTCTACCTTTGTGCTCTTTGTTAGTTTAAATTGAGAAGTTAATCCTGAGCATAATCTGGTGTTCCACAGAGCAGATCGTGTGTGACAGCCAGTCTGGGTGGTTGAGGGACTTAATGGCACTTTTGTAACAGAATTAAAGCCCCAGTGAAAATAGTAAAAAGACTGAAATGTAGGAAAAATGCTACAGGAACACAGCAGCATTCATTCATTGGTTCACTGTGAGCGGTCATGCTCTTGCTATCATGCCAGCTGACGAAAAGGCATACAACAACACAGATTAAATATTGTGTCGACAAATCTGCCCCATCCCAGAGTCCTTTAAGATTTTGTATTTGCCATCCAATCCAACCGCACCTTTTTTTTTTCATCCAGGGTAGATGTGCTGACCCTAAACCATTCTAACAATGTGATTTCAGAAGACTCGCCCCAGAGTGTGTCACATGTGGAAAATAAATCACCACGTCAAAGATGTCCTTATCAAACACTCGCAAACCAAAGGTGCACAGTTCCTCCGGTGGTAGGTAGCGGGGGTTACTTTTCTACCGCTGACTTATTTTTTCTTTCAGTCGCACTCAGTGTAGCTTGCCGGCGAACTTTGTTTCAAGCTTCTGAGACTGAACACAGCTAATGTTATGGGCATGTGTTGCGGAGCCTCAAACACACAGGGATGTATGCCAGCCTCTCGCCCAGTACCATCGCGAGCGCTGATGTGCTCCCTTCGCCTGTGAAGGGAGTTTGGATTTACTCGGCTTGGTGAGACAGTTCGAGGCGATGACTACGCTTTTGAGCTGGTGAGCAACCCCAGGCTACCTAATCAGGAACCACCCGCCCCAACAGAACAGTTTCATCATCCATAGCTTGTCTCACTGTGGACATCATTATGTCCCCATTCGGTTGTCATCGCCCTAATGCCTCGCTCTGTGGCATGACTTCTGATCACAGCTGACTGCTCCTCATGTTGACGTTGTCACATCATGTTTTTTGACCATGACACTGTGGTCTACATGTGTGTCTGTGTGTGTTTGCGGTGGCCGTGTTGCCCATCTACAAGTTTTAATGTACCCAACAAACAGGAGAAATCTGCTTAAATATTATCCATGTTTATTGAGCTTAAAAAAATAAATCTGCAACCTAAAACATAATCACCTGTTATGAATACAATTCAAATTGTGCTTACAGGGAATTATTTGAACCGGACATGTTGACCGGGGAGATTTAAATATATCTTAAACAGATTTTCCTGGTAAAAAACAAAAACAAAATGTAATTACCGGTTATAACGGAAGCCGTGGCAGATATGTATGCGTGTGTGGGTGTGTGTGAGCGAAGGCAAACTGAAGACAAGGTGTGCACACACTGATAATGCGACGCCAATACAAAGAAGCTTTACCAAATTCTAAGAACTGTTTGAATATTGTGATTTGGTCTTATATTCATAAATACTTGAGCATTAACAAATACTCAGAACACCCTTAGTAAACAATCTAATCCTCTACACACTCTGAATCCTGTCAAATCATGTGGAAACACTCAGCAGTGCAAACTCACCCTTTACATGCAAGCTGACACTTTCCCTTTCCCTTATCCCGAAGGAGTTTAGCACACAAACATAGAGTTAGATACATTTTAAAGGTTATATTGAGTATATTCTACCGTATTAAACATCGCAGAGAAAAATATAAGTGAGAGGGGAACAACTGACATTCAGTCCACATTTAGAACAGATAACTCCCAGACTTTTCTCCAAATGTGTAACAGAAATCATTTTTATTTTATCATTTTGTAGCTGTAGCTAAAGCCATTGTCACCCGGTGTTTAGAGATATCAACCAGCTAATATTGTATGGAAATAAAAATGTAAAATTGCAGACTATACATGAAAATAAAAATGAAAACACCAACCAATGTTTAATGTTTTGGGTGCAGGAACTCTAATCAAACCTTAAACACGACGTTGTCCCATGATCACGACCGGTAGCAGGAAACGATTACAATATTATCGGGGAGAATTTTACAACTCTGTTATCACCGTGGCAATCATTTCATACTCAGGAACAGTTGGAATATGGCGGCCATGTTACACAGCAATGTATCAGTGTGTGATGGTTTCATATCATATGGCCTAAGTAAATACATCGATTTGTCTCACTGAGTCAATCATTTCTTTCACCCACACACACCAAAGTTAAGAACATCATAAACTGTGCTATAACACACTGGAGTATTCAACAGGTTCTTCAAACTTTTTATCATAATTTGACCTATAAAGAGAAAGGATATTTTCTCTTGTGCAAATCGGTGACACACTGAGGGTACTTTACAATTGAGGGATATTTGTGAAACTATGTTATGACATCACTCTGCAGCCTACGGCCTCTAAAAGCCTCCCACGTGAGACTAGTGTCGAGGAAAAAAACACAGAGCGAGAGGTCTGACCAATGGAAATTCATTCATTCATTCAAATTCATTCATTTAACTGATTACACCTCAGGTTTACTAAGTCAATGTCACACAGGAGGCGTTGAAAAGACAGCTGGCGTGCACATTATTTATTTCAGCCTCCTTTTGCTAACAGGTCTCCAAAAACAGCGAAAAGAAATTTCCCATCTAGTCCAACAACCACTTTGGTCTGCTGGCTCCATTCCACTCTGTCTGGGGATTTCCCCCCTCACACAGCTCATCAGTGTGAGACAGAAAACTGGTGCTCAGGGTGCTCCTAATGAGCAGAGTCGCTTTTTTTTTCTGTGTTGTTTTTTCTCCCCTCTCACACCCTGACGTGATTGTTGTCATTTCATACATGATTGTTGTCATTTCATATACACACACACACACACACACACACACACACACACGGACAAACACACAGCCTTGTTTCACCCTTCAGCTTATGAAAAAGTAAGTACTTTCTCGTTTGTTGAGACAATTAAAAACTTGATTAGCGTCCCTTTTCCTATTCACTCCCTCAAGCAGTGCCAGTCTAATGAAGGAGGGGGAGCAGTGAGGAACTTTACACCAGCTTTGTTTATTATGAAGAAAGAGCAACAATGGAGGCTGAGGCAGAACAAAGGACAGTTAATAGTATACTGATAGTCTCTTTCTCTGCATCAGTAAGTTGCAAACATTAATCTAATTAAATTAATCTTAAAGCACAATTCTTCTATTGCTTTTTTTCCCACTTTCCTAAGGTTACAAATTTTATTTGACCATTTAACATAATTTATAATATGTAACATTTCTGCATTTAAATTTCCCCCAAAAAACTGAGTTTCAGGAAGTAATGTTTAAAAAGTTTATTTCAAACCTGGGTTACTTTTTGCTTAAAATGTTTTACAATTGTTTTATTCTATTCATTTTCTTCTTTTGATTGTTTTTACTGTAAATTTCATTGTATTTTATCATCATTTATTATGTTTTTAGAAGTATATAAGAATTGGACTGGGCGATTTTTATGTTTTTTTAATTCACATTTTGAATCTTTTTTAAAAAGTTCCAGTGTGCAAGATTCAGTGGCATCTAGCAATGAGGTTTCAGATTGCAACCAACATCCCTCGCCTCACCCTCCTTTATGGTGGCCGCAAAACGCCCTCTTGTGATCCAGAGGTGGGTTTCTTCGTTCTTAATGGTTACTGTAACAGAAATTGCTGTACAACATGCTGGACTCTACATATTCCTTTTATTCCATTTTTGTCTCCTAAATCCTCCACACTGAATCTTTAATATATTCTTTTACTTTCGTCACCTCCGCGAACATGAATGAAAGGTGCTCCATAAATCCAGTTTGATAGAAATTATGCAAGAGAAACCTCTGAAACACACACAAGCAATGACCGATACATCTCAGCATTATGTTTGTATCCACTCAGCTGGTAAGTACAACTACATACAATTTTCACACACAATCCATTTTACATGGGATTATGTATGGGACCAATTTGCATTTGACACAATCATATTCAGATTGGCGTCATGGGTTAATCCCCCCCTTGACACTATTCGCCAGAAGTAAACAGCTGTAATTCCATACACGTCACCGCTGATGCTTACAATTACAACAGGGCAAATACACAGACAGAATACACAGCAGCAAAGAGTATTTCACTTTCATTGTTTAAAAAGTTGTAACATTTAAACTGGAAATAATAGGGCAGGTGAGGTATTGCAACTTTGATAACTTCTGGAAGCATTAAAACGTGTTTAATTCACCACAGCAATCATTATAGAGGGATTACATCAAGTAATAGCAATTTGACTTTTCATACCATGGAAACCATAAATCACAGTTGTCAGTGAGCCAGTATACAAAACCTCTGGCTGGACTGTTAGCCATGCGGCATGGCTTCATATGGCAAAGTTGGTCTGTCGGTCAGTCTGTGGGTTGTACTACACTTCCAGACTCAAATATCTTGACAATCTCTAGCTGGCCCTGAAATTTTGTACAGACGTGTGAGATCCTCAGAGGAAGAAGCTTTTAGACTTCAATAACGCTCTTCCTCTAAGGCAATAACAAGGTCAAAATGTCTGGTCAACCATTTTAACTAAGCTGAAATAATCATATAAATTAAACTGTGTTGATTGTTTACCCTGCATTAACTGTTATCAGCCACTAGCTTCATTTTTGCATTGTTTTGTAATGTTAACCTTTAAAAGTACTTGGACAGAAAGTAGTATTCAGGTCAAATCGCGAAAGACTTAGTCCCATAACTGCAGTCCTCTAATTGCAGCCTCATCTTTGGCGCAGATGCTGATTTTAATATTGGGAAGTAAGCAATTCGGATATCAATATATCAGCCAATATACAAGCTCTTTTTGCAATGATCCCTCAAATATGGCTGTAAATCGCTGCTGACAAAGATGAAGGCAGAATATTTTTTAGAAAAAACATGGTGAAAAATGTGAAAAAAATGACACCAGAGCAGCGAAAGAGTAAACTTCATTATTGTAAATGAGTTGTAATTTCAGCAAATCAGACAACTTATATGATACCATTACATCGAGAATATCATCTGACCAATAACGTGGTCAGACTCCATCTAAAATGGTAAAACTTGTAGAGCATCACCATGTCAGCATTCTCAGCGTGAGATGTTACAGGATTTAGCTCAAAGCAACACAGAGCCTCAGTTCTCCTCACAGATCCAGTAGCATGGCTCTAGTTTTCTTATCAATTGCACCTGTGTTGCACAAGTAAAAGCTTTAAGCTGCTTAAGCACCATAGAATCTATTCATTCTGCCTGAGATGATACTTAGTTTGGAACGAGCAAACACAGTGCAGGAGCACCAACTACACATAGAAAATCCAACAACCCAACCTCCCACAGAGATGTTAGAGGGTCAGATAAAAATAGAGGTCAAGAGACAGAAGCTAAATTTGGGCCTTGTTTGAAAAGCAATCTGTTTGTTTTGTTGTTTTAGATTTTTTTGGATTCGTGTTCTTTGTCTTAACATTTCTTAGCAACACTACAATTTCAACTTTAAGGCAAGGCAGTGTTTACTATTCGACGTGGACAATCTGTGTTCACTCGAACTGTGTCTGTATTCTGTCACTCCCCGGCGTACCAAACACAGTCGTAGTCCTCGATCTGCTCATCAGTTTTAGCCGCCGCTCCACTCGAACAAGAAGACATGAGCTGCTTGCCGCGTTAATTACTCTCAATTATCGAGCTCATCTCTTCTCTGATTCATCTCTGTCAGCTCAGGCTTATTGAGGGTTAGAGTCTCTCAAAGTCGATTAGAGAGGGGAGGGAGAGAGGGACCTTTTGTCTAATTGTTGATTAAATGAATAACCAAGATCATTCACATCAGTTTTGTGATATTCATAAAAACACTGTCAAGGGTCAGGGAGAAAGAGAAGAGTGGGGAGGACAAAAGACGGTGAGACAAAAAAAGAGGAAAAAAACAGCTGCAGCCTTTAAAGTGGGTCAAAAGACACACTTATTACTAATACTTAGATAGCTCTCTCTCTCTTAAGTTTATGTCAGCGAACTCTACTTATAAACTTAAGTTAGCTACAGTGATCTCTGTTAGCCGAGCACAGAGGGGCACTCAGACCATGCACTGAACATAGGACTGCACGCTATCTCCAAAAAGTGCTACTGCGATTATTTTGACATGTATTGCAATTGCGATATAATTCATTATTACTATTGGTGATTGAATTTTTACATCACAATTTTCTAGGGCTGCAACGATTACTCGAGTAACTCGAATAATTCGATTACAAAAAATGACCGAGGCAAAATCTCTGCCTCGAGGCTTCGTTTAATTCCCATCACCCGCGTAATGTGGCCTGCTTAGCTCAGGGATCATTTTTCCACACGGGCTGGACACACACCGCTACATTCAGAATTGAGTTAGCACGATGGCGGAGAGCCAAGAAGGCGTCCGTAAAAGTCAGAGAATGTCCAAAGTTTGGGATCATTTCACACTTAAACAGAACTGGCGTACCACAACAGCACGTCAACAATGAGTCAACATCTGAACTGAAAGCATCCAGTTGTTCACACCAGCTCACCAAGCGTCGCCGACACAAGCTAACATAAACATTGATGTTAGCTAATTTAACGGAGCCTAGCATCGCTAGTTAGAGCGCATGGTATTTGTAGAGGCTGTAGCCTGATGTCGGTATGACTAGATATCATGTTAAGATGTGGAAACTACTTCATGTTAAATTGCAAGAGATTAATAGACTACACCAAATAACTCCTTTCCACACACACACACAC
>CAEMYA010000463.1:956496-971940 GCA_903131615.1 Diplodus sargus | reverse complement strand
ACACACACACACACACACACACACACACACAAACACACTCATCTCCTGTCTCTCACTCCTGTCTGTGCACGCACGGGTGCACACATAAACAAACACACACTTTTACTCCCGGTGTTAGGAATAGTTGAGGTGCCATGATGATGATTAAAGCCCTCTTTAATCATCATTTTTCTACACATCCAATGTAATAATTCTTTGTGGGGGATACAATCGGGCAAGTCTGGCCTTGTCATGGTAACAAGTTTAGGATTCTGGAATGACTTGAAGGATATGTGCCAATCAGAAATAAATCAGGAAATCAATACAGGAAAGTACGATATGGAGCTTAACAGCATTTTCAAATCATTTGTGAAGATATTCACTATAATCCTGGTTCCTGATTGACTCTATGATGGAAACTCACCATGTTCAACTCATCCAGATTGTTTTTATTGCCATCCAAGATGAAAAAAAAAATCCTATATCCTCCCATCACTGGTCACACCATTTACAATACGTTTTTGTCTCAGCTCAGTAGACTCCTTGATTGCACTGAAGTATAAAGGCTCAGAACACAAGTGCGCTGTGATTTGATAACTCGTGTTTCTAAGCATGTAAGCAGCAAACCGATTATCACGAATCGTGAAAAGAATATCTTCCCATACATAAACTACGTCATATCCCAATCAAATATTAGAAAACGCACAATGTTGAGAGGTGCCTCAGAGGATTTTGATGCCATTTATCTTCAGAACGTACTCTCAGCTGGCTCTCACAGAATGTAACGGTGTAGATCTCGACGTATTGACAAGTTAATGAAAGTGGGGATATTTCAGGCTGCTCTGTACTTAACAACAAAAAGCCAATTATCATGAAATGTGCTCCGACTGTCACTGTTGTAATTATAGCTGCCTGACAACCTCTAGCCCTCCCTTTCCTTCTCACGTTTTGTCTCAAACTAATGCACGTACACAAACAGCTGTCTCCGCTCCTCCTGCATGTCCACCATTATATATCAATTCCATTTAGCCTACAGATCTGTGGGCATTAGCCTGCCATGTCCCTACCGAGCAGAGCGAAAGCCCACTTTAAAAAGCCCAGTGAAGATGATGCAGTGATGGCCGGATGGATCTGGAGATTTCTAAATGGATGCTACGGGAAGAGGAAGATTGAAGGCCTGTTGTTTCAATAAACTTCTATATTATATCTGGAATGACAGGAGCGATGTGAGGATGACATCTTCATGGGCCAAAGCCGGAAAGTGGATTGCCTCCCTCAATCTGCTCGCAGAAATTATGCAGAAATGATGCATAAGGCAGCAGACAAACCAATTTGAAACACCCAAAGTGGCTAGCTGACACTCAGCTGCCACTATCCCATTATATTTGATGGGAAACGCATTTAAATGTGTTAAAAAAGCATCCTGCTTGCAGCCAAATAATGCGTGAAGCAAACAGCCTCGGCAAATCATTGGAGAATTAACTGCCAGTGAGGCCGAGCGAGTTTAACAATTTCATTGTTGTGTAGATTCTTTGGATTAACACCACACAGATCTACAAATTCTATTTTTAGTTTAAACTTGATTGAGTTTTTACATCAACTGGTTTTTATTGACTTAAGTCTGCACAAATCGACACAGAAGTATTAAGCGAGGCAGGATTGTAACTCGGAAAAGCTGAAAAGGCTTGACTGTAAGGTGACGTGTGAACATCTTGATCAAATTAACATCATACTCTGGGAAATCCATGTTAGGCCGACTGTCTACATTAGCCTCCTTCCTGAAGCACATTACGACGTCAGCTGGCCCTATAGTGATGACATTCAGTAAGGTTCATTCATTGACCTGCAACTGGTGAACAATGTTAGGGAAGCTACTTTGAAAGCATTGCTTTGCAAGCTACCAGATTTATTTCACAGGGAAGAAGCCGGACTACAGCGAAGCTGATCTAGTCTAATCACCTAAAGATACGAAGCTAAAAGCAGTTCAAACTCCTCTGATGAGAAGAAACCAAATTGACCGTTTAGGCTCCATGTGATATAAGAAAAATGCCACTCTGATGACTTTGAGTGCCCAATTTTTCAAATTAGAAACGGCAAGAAATATTGGCTCTGAATTGGAAAAATTAAAAACAAGATGATTCCTCTCCTTTCATGGCCACAAAAAATGTGTTGTTTCAGTAGTTAGCTACCAAGGAATTTGCCAAAAACCCAAAAAGTAATTTGACTACAAGATGAAAACATGGATTTAGTTCAAGCAAGCTTCTGCAAAATGTAGTTAAGCTGCTTATTTAATAACGGTGCCTTTACTGCCCTGCAACACTGGAACTGAGAGTATCTCAGACTATCATGCACAGACATCATGAGCAGCTGTATCCACATTAGACACAATGTGTGCGGAGGACATTTACATTGCCCCGGGGGGCTCATGTATAGAACTTTTCAAAGATCTGACACAACACACTCAAGAAACACAACCCCCATGTACACCAGCAGCAGGCAGATTACGGTCACAAAACACAAGCAGTCGCAGATTTGTGTACATGTAAACAAGTCTAATATCTCCACCCTGTTAACTCCCAAAAACAGAGATAATTAGCTGTTGGCTTGGCTCCACGTCTGCCTGTTTTCATTTCATTTTTAAACCAGCTCTCTGAGTGAGGGACATTGAGCAGATGCATCCTCTGCCTGGGGGTTCTGCCAAGAGTATTCAACCAACCTCCCAAAAAAAAAAAAAGACAGGACAAATATAGTGATGGTGACACCCAAGAAAAATAGTAAAAATAGTATTTAAATAACACATGTATTGGCTTCATCTACTACTTATTCAACACGATATAATACAAGCAAATCAAGTAGGATGCACCATCGTCACTAAGGGCCTCAGAAACTGACCTGACCTTTAATTATATCCCCTATGAGAGCGGCACTAAGCTCCGCCACTGAGTCGCATGTTCACTTAATCCATATTGCAATTAAAATGACAGGATGACGGGAGCGGCGGAGTGACGGGCAGGCGACGGGGGGCAGGGGCTGCACAGAAAGAAAACTGCGTTGAGATTCTATTAATGGGATCAATACTACACATATGAAAGGAGAGTTAGGCAGTGCAAGAACAGAGCTGGCTCAGAATTTGTGCAAACTGAGTGAAAAAAGCACATGTTCTTCCTCGAAGTCAACAATAAACAACGATGGTGCAGTAATTGTTCCTGGAGACCGGAGCTTCTCGGCGGCCAGCAGCATACATAAACACCTTTGAAGGTGTGGAAAATATGCAGCTGCCAAGCCGAAGACGACCAGATGCAGGCGCAGAGAATCTTCATCGGGTATAACATAACAACACGGTGCGGCTGCCAGGTGTGAAAGTGTTGGCTGAAAGAGTGGGAAGCAAGGTGTTGTCAGGGAGGACGTCCAGTTCAACCGAGAGAATCCTCCTCGGGTGAGAAGTCGCCTCTCAAAAATCGTTCTTCCCTCCCGACCTCGCTGCAGCAGCCCACGATTTCACATCTTTGATTGTTTTGTGATATGCAGTTCCCCTAGATATATTATTTCAAGTAGGATGTGTGATAATGTGATTGACAGTCGCCTCCTTTACTCCTGACTTCCCCCTTCCTACGCCTGAAGAGATGAACTAAACTCTCACTAAACCAATTATATATAGATATTCAAACTAAAACGCGAGGCGCGTGCGTCGAGACATCAAACGTCTTACTCCTGAACCTAATTGGATGGATCGCCGTTCACCGGGCTGGGAAACACACATGTAACATCTTAGATTTTGGATATCGCAATTTTAATATTAAAGGATTTTCTCAAAATGATTGCTCTCAAACAGCACGCCGGACACAGGGAGAGGGAATCTGGGGAGAGGTCACAGAGTGTCACCAGCTTATTATTGGGCTTATTATTATATTTATCTAAGGGTGCGTCAAGGACAGTTCCACAATAACGTCAAGCGCTTTTCTGGTCTGAGGTGAAATTTGTTCTCCTCAAGGCCCTCAGAGCTCTCCCACAAAAACACAAGGCTCTCCAGGCGCCTGAAACCTTGCCAGGCATCCACGGCGCATAGGCAGCGCACAAAAACGCCTTACTGCCTGTAGAATTCAGCTGGGAAAAGATGCCTCTCACTGCACGGAGTGCGTTTTGTCTGATTGAGCCCTTAGGGGTGCAGGCGTCAGCCATGAAGTCCCAGGTCTTGCTCTAGCCGGGGGACCTCTGCTGCACATCAATCTTCATCTCTCCCTTCTCTTGTTTCCCATCATCTCTCCACTGTTTGCTCTCCAATAACAGGTTAAATTGGCCCGCCATAAATGTATAAACGAATACAGAGAAACAGGCCAACAAAAGCAACACCTACATTAGTAGGAGCAGCAGTTCACGAGGTTCAGGAGCCCGACGATCTACTGAGTCACACAAGCACTCAACAGCTGCTCTGACCTGGAAGGCAGAAGCGTTTCTCCGGTGGAAGCTCTCGGTTTTACATTTTATAACAAGAACAGATCTCCAAAGACGTAGCTTGGCTTGGTTTTTGCTATACTGCCGTCGGTGCCCATCGCCTAAACGGAAGGTGATTCATCGCGGTAGTGAGGAATCCACAGCCGGTTCCACTGGGAACTGGAGCGCAGGACCCAGACCTAATCAAACAGTCACCTCAGGAGTTAGTGACTTACCCCGGGTCGAACCCCCGCAGGAGCCATTTCTCCTGCGTCACCTCCTCGAGCAGGAGGAGGAGACCGTCTCTCTCTCTCCCTCCCCAGCTGCACAATAAAAAGGTGAGTTCATGGGCCCGCTCTCCTTAAAGTAATCGATAAATAAATAAAACATCTCGGATGTGACAAATGAATGGAGGCACCACCGGGTTTTTCGTCTGTGTCTGGAAGGCCGTTCTGAGAACAGCAGTGTGCCGTACGTGATTCTAAGCAGGCTAATTGGTCGGGATGCACGACGAGTGGTAAATCAGTGAACACGTGATTACTGTCACGAATATCCAAATGGTTTAATGCGGCGTAACCACCACACATTTTTTTTTTTTTTATGCAATCAAATGATGAAGTGCTCAATTACAATCTCAAAGTGGGTCAGTGTTTCCAATTTCAGCCCCATAATGATACCGATTAAATATTTGTAAATAGCACGAGTCGGTCTTGGCGGCCAGAAAGAGCTGCTGCCCTTCACGTGCTGCAGGAGTGAATGTAGCGGTGCCTCTCCTCCACTAAGAGCTCTGCTCACGGATCGATGGGCTTCCACATTTAAACATGGTGTAAGCCAACAGATCGATAGACCCCCGAGTTCTCGACTGGTACGGAGAAAATAATGTCACACGTAGTTCTTCCATCCAGCGAGACGCAGAAAGAGGCTGGAGATGCGGAATGTGAGCAGAGCTGGAGGATTTAAAAGCAGAGCAGTGGCTGGGGAGCATGGGGAGGATCAGGGCATCTATACAGTGCAGAATCAGAGGTATGTGAGAAAATATAAAGGGTGACGAGAGAAATGACAACAACAGACTGAGAGCTACTGGAGAAAAGAGAAGAAGAAAAAAAAGCCCTGGCAGCTAGTCCATCAGCAGGCTGATTTATCTGTTTGTTCACAGCTTCCATCACAGAGCAGGACACCCTGCCGGCTTGGATCTGTCACTTGTGGGAGTCCCCACACTACCTCTCTAACCTGTGAGGAATTCCCAACGCACCATGTCTCCATTTCAGTCCATGATCGAATTCAGGCCGAGACCAGCCATCTGCGAAGTCAGTCGAAAGATCTGAAGCATCATTGTACTTGAAGCCAGGGACAAAAAAAAGCTGCTGCTCTCTGCAAGGCTGGAAGTCAAGCTGCCAGGCCAGGTGACATGCAGACGTGTTGACAGCCCTCCACGTTTAGGAACAGAAGGGGAAGGGAATTAATTAAGTTCAGGCGTCGCAGGATGAGAGAGCGAAGACTGGACGATGAGAAAGGCTTGTGATAGAACACAAGCCACTGGGTTTGAAGCAGGGCAGGTCGACACTCAGGCAGCGTCCACATGGTCGGTGTGTCTCCTGCTGGGTCTAATGAGCACCTTCCTGCCAGGCACTGAGGCGGCGGTGCATGATGACCCTGACACAGCTCATGCAAATCACCGGCACTGGGGCTGACTGGCAGGTGTACTGTTACGTCGAAAAAAGAGATCATATACCAGCATCCCCTTAGAAATAAAAGCTATTTAAGAGAGATGTAGGGCAGACTGGTGATGTAATGTGGTCACGTTTGGTCTTTAAATGCCTGAAAGTAAATATCTCAAGGCTGAATTGCATTACTGTGATTTTATATGGTTTCAGCTGCCTGCTTTGACAGGACGCAGCCTGCCTCTGTGTCGGTCACAGAAAGGTGTGGAACACCTGGCTCAACTTGTCGGCGTGTGTGCCGATGACAGGAGCCAAACAAAGCCGGCCAAACATCTCCAACATCCCATTCTTTTTTTTCCCCCCCCCTACACCGTTAGATCAAAAACGCGAGCTCGTTTGGAAAATAAAAAAATCATGTCAATTCTAATTCGACAGAAGCTTCTTGGTTACCTTGTCTTATCGCCAAAGCTCATCCACACGTGGGGGACAAAGGGAATCCCGACGCCTGCTGCGCGCTGAGCTCGGACCGGAGAGGGAGCTGCTGTCACCGCATCAACAACAACCTCTTTTATTCCGTATCCGCGCGTATCTTCATCTCCATCCTCTGCTGGGATGGCGTTTACTCCACACAGCTGTATTCCAACACTCCTCAGTCGTGGTTTCTTTTCTTTCTTTCTTTTTTGTTTTTTTTGGTATTCACATGATCAGAGGTTTTCTCGCTTGTCTACTTTTCTCCCGAGATTTAAAAACACAACTGAACGAAGTGCCGCGTAAAAGAGGCTGAATCCTGTTTGTCCCGGTTGCACTCCGTGTTCCCTTCACAAGGCTTCCTCCCGGGGAGCGAGGTGCTCGTTGTTTAGGAGACGGGGGTTTCAGGGCTCTCTGGCATCAAATGCATCAACTCGGTGTTCCCCTCTCCGACCATCCCTCCTCCTCCTCCTCCTCCTCCCCTGACAGACGAGGAGTGTGGACCAATTGAGAGGCAGAGAGAGATAGAGAGAGAGAGAGAGAGAGAGAGAGAGAGAGACGATCAGAGCGGCTGTGTGGAGTGGGACCAGAGATCTGTCAGAGAGGGACTGAGCAGCGTTCAGCAGCCCGGAGCCTCAGTGAGACAATGATGACCAAACATTTACTCTCACGAAAGCTGTCGGGGAAGAAGGAGGTTCGGTTCACCCGTCGGCTGTGCGTTTTATACATTCGATGATAACATATATTTTATAATCTACTAAATGTAATGTGGATGTTGTAGATATAGAACATTTACGCGATTGTCAACTAAACAGTGGGGAAACAAGGATGTTTATTTGGTGAAATATATGAACACTTAGATAAATCAAGACGTGCCATCATCTGAAGGGAGCGGTGGAGGTGGCTGAGTTTGAAGGCACAAAACACAATGAGCAAATATAATATTATGTGAAATTCAAGAGTGAGATGAGACTTTACTGATCCCAGAATATTCTCACAGAAGTTCCACTGTTACTCACCTCACCATTAAAGTGCTTGAGAAAAACGAATAATTTGAAAATGTGCTACTTTGGCTCTGATGCAGCATCCTCGATCAGCATTCAGTATCTGACTGTTAACGGGTCCTTATGACAGCCCAAGAATAATCGGAATCTGCAAAGGAACTTGTAACTTACCACTGTGGATTCTCTGAGTCTCACTCACCTCCACCTGCCTCCACCTATAGCCTCAGCCTTCAGTTCCCCCTGCTGAGCAACCAGCCTGAGTCTGAGCCTCTCTCCACTGCCTACTACTGAGCCAGAGCATCCTAATACATTCCCTTTAATCTTTCCCCCGTCTTGCTGTCTGCTTGTGAGTCCAACAAACAAACCACCTACAAATACATAACATATAGTCGATCATGTGCTCGTATCATGTACCGGACTGCTGAAAACGTCTGGACCATCTACATTTCCTGATTTTTAAAATGCGGCCCAGTTGAATAGCCCCGGTGACAAGAGAGAGGCAGGGAAAGGAATTAGCTTAGCTTTGTTTGCCTTATCTGCAGTGAGTAATGACAGAGTAAACCTTACCGTGTGCTTTTTGGGCCTAGGACCTAACCGCAGCTTAAACACAGTGTTGTGACAAGAGAGAAATAGAAATCTTATCTCTGATTTTGCAGAAACATCACTTTGCCAACACATGTTCTGGCAAATGTGTCGAGAGGATCCGTGTTTTTCCTACACACAAGACTCTAGAGTGAAGTATAGCCATTATGTGGATCTCTGACTTCTGATGGAGTCAGTAATGACACTGAAATGTGTGCAGCTGAGCCCAGAGACTGCTCTAAAGTTTGGCCTTGTGGGCTCGCTGTTGTAAGTGTACAGCCGGCTCTTAGATGCACTTTTACTTGCATCCATTTTTTGTGCTGAGCAAGGCTAAACACGTCCACCTCTCCGCGCTGAACACAAAGAGATGAAATTGAAAGATTTACCGAAGCAAACAGCTTCCACGGGAAAACAGTCGCTCTTTGTGCACCTGGTGAACTTCTGTACAGTTCTCAGTCTGAATAACGGTCCTGCATATATCTTCTCAGACATTGCTTCATTTGTCCTGAGAGATTTGGTCAACTCCACAACTGCATGAGATGTTTCATATCACACGGACATGTGAACGTGAATGAAATCCCATGATTGCGAGCACATAATCTCAGGATGGTTTTCCCTCTCTCTCTCTCTCTCTCACCCCTGTTGTTTCACAGCATGATTAGTACCACCGGGGCTATTAACTTTTCAGCAGCATGAAGGAGCTCAGTGAATTCCCAGAAAGCTATGACTTACATCTGCCTCCTCTTCCAGCTCCTGACGAGCGTCTGAGGAGATTCCCACGTTGCAGTAAATAATCTGTGTTTTAAGCGTGTGCTGAGAGGAAGAAGAGTAATGTGGAAAAAAAGGGACCATATTACTCTCCTGTGAGTTCATATATTATGCTTTGTCAGTGTTTGATCTCATGTTCAGGAACTTCTCTGTAATATATGTGTGACTGAATTGTGTGCCTGCATAACGTGTGTGTGTGTGTGTGTGTGTGTGTGTCGCCAGGTCACCGGGTCGTTTTGTGTGTGATTACTCCAGATATGCCGTCTCCAGCCCGTCCCTGATCATTAAGCCCTTTGACACGGACTGTAGTTTTTCTATGGCTTTGAAAAAGAAAAAAGATGATTCTTACCATAAAAATGCATACAGTTCGTGACATTTGTCTTATATAATCCACTGGAGCTCACATTCACTGACCTACTTTAACCAAAGAGGCTGCAGGGAAAGTTTTTCCCTGAGAGCTGTGAAACGCAAAACCTGCATACCGTCAGAACGCAGGTGGACAACAATCTAACAAAAAATGGGATTTAAGCGTACACGGCCGAACCATATACGTCTGGGTTTCTTGTCATCAAAACGTACAAAGGAAAGTCTGAGTGTTTGTTCAATCGTCTGCTTTTCAGCAACAAGCACAATAATTGAGATACTGACAACAAATGTCTTCAAAAAGTACTTCCACTACTTCAAATTAAATGAAAAAGTATGTCAGCTGAACATGCCCTCCAGACTCTAACACTACTACCAACAGTACCTACCAACGTCATTATTCAGTGCCTTCCAAAACCTTGACAAATGCAACTCAAACGTCAAAATGAAGGTCTGCATTGTATGTTTTTTGCAACCCACAGATATGTAGAATCTCTAGATGTATTATGCCTGTTTTGACACGCTGTGCTTAAGGTTCAGTTGGATTTAGGCAAAAAAAATAAAAATTTAAAAAGCTAAAAATACTACTCTACTGCTGTCTCACCATCCTCCAACTCATCCCCGAGAAAGACAGCTCACACAGATGTCAGCTCTGAAGTGTGACACTCAACATTCAGCGTGTCTTTGCTTTACAGAAACACAGCACAATGCCAACAAAAGCTGTTTTATGACGTGACAGCTGTTGGTTAGGTTTAGGAACATAAATAGACTTGGTTAGGATAAAAAATACTACTTGGCTAAAGTTAGGATCCCTCCATCCTCGGGGTTGACTACAGTCATGGTTTAAAGGAACATTGATCCAGTGATTGGATAGGAAACTGGACCGGAAACATTACTCTGAATTTGGACCATTATTTGCCAAACCTACATCATTCTGTATTGAAGAAGACTTGAAACGAGCCACTGAGACCGTAAACTTTATTAAACCGTTCACTGAGGTAACAAATCAACTTCTTTATGAAACCAGTGCAGTTGCCCCCTGCTGGCCATTAGAAAGGATGCAGTCGCTTTGCATTGGCTTCGCTTGTCAGAGCCGGAAGCTCCGTCTGTGGTCTATACAGTCAGAGTTTTGTGACAATTCCTGCTGTTTCCAATGAACAAGACATGGTTCCTACGGCTGCTACAGGGCTGTTAGAGTTGAATGCAAACATGAGTAGTTTTGGGGGAATTTGCTGAAATGACTGATGTTGTCATTTCTCTCGGGAGGACAGTCCCACTTTACTTCTGAGTACCATTTCAGACTAGAAGAACTTTAGACTTGAAATGAATTTCTACTTCAAGCCAAGAACAGGAATGTGTGCCATTTCAAGGTCGAGACAGATTTGAGTGGCACAAAGACTATTCAAAACAGAGACATCAACATATTGTCGCTTATTTTGGAAGGCTTTCAATTCAGTCTTGAGTGGAGAGCCTAACTTGCGTTACATTTTTTTTTTTTTTTTTTTACGAATATATTAGTGCTCATTATGGCACTCCGGTTTTCTCTCTCTCAGAGAGGGATTTGGGTTTTTCCATTTTTATTTTAAGTCCCTTGTCTCTCTGCTATACAAAGCATGTCTAATCTCCTCAGGCGACCCCAGCAGCAGGTTCCTGCTGAAATGAGGATTTGGAAGCAATGCGCTAGCCTATCGAATACAAATGTTATTTACTCACTTCCGGAATCGCTGACCCTTTCAGCCCCTCTTGTCAAGGATCATGTCTCTTAAGTCCCTCAGGATTGCTAAGCGTTACGGAAAACGAAGTATTGAAGGCTTAGCATTGTGAGACACGAGGTAGTAAGATGTTAGCAGGAGAGGCTGATTATTAAATTGTGCAGCCAATTACAGGCCCAATTTCTGTGTGCATGTATATAATAATACATCTGGTGCACTGTTGCAGCGTGGTTGCATCTTCCCTGGGCTCGTACAAACAAACATTTTCATTTGAATGCAGATAGGGCCGACCATAACAGCCACGCTGCAAAATTTAGCAAGCCGAGATCAGTCAGCTGTCATATTTACCGGAAGATCCGCACAGCTAACGAGTGCAGACCAGAACTCCGTCTCCACCTCAAACTGTCTCATACTTGTTAGTCTGAGTGAGCCCATAACGGCCCCTGGTTAGAATATTTCATTCCGTCACACTGAAACAATATCAGATACGCGTGAAATTAAATATTGAAATCACCAAATTACTTTTTACCATAAATACATCCATACAAGCATCAGCGCTAAAACGTCCTCCAGCAAAGGCGTCAATTAAAATCTACTCTCAGTGTCAGGTCGTTTCCCCTAGCCTGGTCTGCATCCACTGAATCCTGTATTTTCAGTGATGTCAGTAGGTCTGGCATTTCTCTCACTGTACGACTGTTTGGCCAGCTGAACCATTAAGAGATTAAGAGATTTAAGACATCATCTTTCTGTGCTAGACCCAAAAAAACAGTGACGGGGAGATTGCCAAAAAAAAACTGCAACGTCTACAAAGCTATAGAGTATGTGGAAATTCGCTGCATAGAAGGAACAACTGTAATGTAGATATGAAAAACATTGGGATGCCTGCTCCTAGTATTTCACGTTGACCAAAGATCACATTAGAGGATGGACACATGATGAGTTAGGGTGACATCACACCAGGCCCAGAGGAAAACTGTCCTGTGCAAACACTTTGAGAGGATGAATGAGGTGAAGCCAAATTGCAATTAATTCTATTCTCTGGATTTTTTAATATTGGTTCTTGGTGATTAAAAGAACAGTGTGACATTTTTCACTTGCCAAAGAGTAAGATTGATACACCTCTCTTGATTCAGCATAAAAGATTAGGCTGAGCCAAAGCTACAGCAGCAAGCAATTAGCTTAGCTTTGCTTGAGAGCTGGATGAGGGGGGTTGGGAAGCTAACCAGTCCTCGTCCACAGGTTAGATACAAACTCTACACTCAAAACGACACTGTGTCATATTTACATTTCTGCTAAATATGGATTAAACAATGTGTTGATTAAACCTGGGCCTGGTAAGATTGTAGAAACCAGCAGGACCAAGCAAAACATGTAAAGTATCCCATCTCCTCTCTCCGGGCCTCCCTTCAGAGCCACTCCTCTGAAACACACAGATAATCTGACACACTCACTGCCTGACAGCTCTCGTTGGCTGGCAGGGAAATGGGTTAGCGGCTACTTCGCTACATTCAGCACGCTGTCACGCTGTCTTGAAAATACACAAACAAACAATGTTGTTTCATGCCAAAATGCCACAGTCGTAACCGTGGGTGCCGTGGAACTGTTCGTCTCAGGGGCTGTGTGCTTTGTGCTACTCGGTTAGCGGCTGAACGACATTCGACTGCTGCTGCGGCTCACTTGTTCTTAACTGAAGAGGTGTCGCTGTCTCTGTTTATTTATGGGCAACTTCTGCAAATAAATGAAATATATGAAAATGAAATTACGTAATAAAAAATAAAAAAAGAACAACCTCCTGTGAAAAAACAGTGTACCGAAGTGGAATATCTGTTCGGAGCCAATAAACCTGAGGTGTGTTTGGTCTCTCTATCTAGCGAGCAGAAACCCTAAGGAATAACAATCTTTCTTCCTCTCCATCTGAGCCTGGAGGCACTCTTATGAGAAAACACAACACATATAAACACATTCCATACCCTACGTCTCCACACACAGCTGCACACACAAAGCCATCCAAACCACTTGCTTCCTGCTGGCTCAGGCTTTACAGACATTGTATAGCCGGTCTGAGTCTGTCCCATCCAGTTCACGGTAATAAGGGAGAGGCCCTCCTATGTGAGAGGGAACACATGATTACCATTCTCTTTGTGGAGCCGAGGATTGCATACACACACACACACGCTGATTGATATGCAGCACCAACTCCACTGTCGTATGAATAAGGTCATTGGCTGAACACGGTTACAGGAGGTAAACATTCATCTTCTGGGATGTAAACATCACCCCCACGTGACAACAGATTGAGATGAAATGAATCCATTCAGGTCCTTTTTTTTTATATATTCAGCTGCGTTTTACTGGCAACCAAAGAGGGAAGAAAAGGATTATGTTGAATTGAAAAGGGAACAAAACTGAAGTGATGTGTCTGACTGCAAATCAATTCAGTCCCTTCCCCTGCATCCCAGTGGATTGACTCAATCTTACATTTAGACTCCCTGTATTGGGTTGAGCTAAACTACCTCTGAATCATAACATTCAAAGCAGATCTCTATCTGACTCAGACTCCAAAATACAACCGCTGCGAGAACTTTGTCATGATGCTGCCCCATTGATCTCGCTCCACTCTCAATTCCTGCCCTCACGGTGCGAAGTGCTGTCAGCGGGCACTGTATCGATTGAGAGATGATGCCACTTTGGGTGACTAATAGTATTTGTTTACGCGTTGACACGGCGCATTTTGTACGTCTTATTGGGCGCGGAGACTCTGATGCTGATGTTTGTTGATTCCCACTCGACCCGTTTCCTGTAACACACAGATCCCAAGAGGTCTGTTTGTTTTCGTGTTTAATTAATGATGTGTGTGAAATGTGTGTATGGTTAGCACACTAACGAGGTGCGTGTGTGTGTGTGTGTGTATCTGTGTATGCATGCAGGAAGGTGGGCAAACGGGAAGCGGTCCATATGTGTGTGTGTGCATGTGCATGTGTGTGTGTGTGTGTGTATTAGTGTATGCATGTTAGTTTTTATGACAGGGGGATTTACTACTTAAGTAACACAACCACGATTAGGAAGCACTGCCATCTGGTAGTTGGAGAGGGGTGCTGAGACGCATGCACATGAGCATGTGCACATGCACACACACACACACACACACACACACACACACGCACACACACACACACAAATGCAAATGGGTACTCGGACACACACAAATGTCTGCACATCATCAATAATTCAAATACACAGGGAAATGTCCTTCACTGTCTACCCAGTGATATCAGGCAACCACACACACACACACACACACACACACACACACACACACACACACACACACACACATATAACATATACATAAATAACACCACCATCTTTTACTTACTTTTCTTTACATTGTGTTTCTGTTCCACTCTGGTCAGATTCTCTCATGAATATCATACAGCACTCTCTCGTTCTCCTATCAGACACTGCCGATTTACTTCCAAAGTTCCTCTTACATTCACTGGATGCTGCTTTCTTTTTCTCTCCAGTGGGGGGAGAAAAGATAATCACCATCTGTCGACTCAGGTGAGCATAAAACACCAGGTCTGCAGGCCAAAATGGATGTTTCTAGGCAACGCGTTGGCCTCGCTCTGTGTTGAATTACAACGCTTTGTAAAGTTAAACGTCCTCTGTTTTCTCACTGTTTTCTCCCACAGCAAAACTCCACAGACACAAAAACAACTGAATCCCAGTGTTAATGTGCACAGTCAATGCATGCATGGAAAGGAATTCATCACATCATTTCTAAATCTTTGTATCCATGCTCTAGTGTGTGTGTGTGTGTGTGTGTGTGTGTGTGTGTGTGTGTGTGTGTGTGTGTGTGTGTGTGTGTGTGTGTGTGTGTGTGTGTGTGTGTGTGTGTTTGTGTGTGTGTGAATGAGTTTGAGTGTTAGTGTCTTTCTGCAAAGTTTACTCATGACACATGAATTTGTTTAGAAGTTGTGTGCCTTTTTGTTACAGGCAGCTCCCGCCGCCACGCCCTCTTTTAGCCAGTTAGCATGAACAGTTAGACAGATGCCCTCTGGCTTTTGACTGTCTTCTCACAACAACAAAAAAAATATGTGCACCCGTTTGGAAATTGTCTTTATATTTGTGGGGGTTTTTTGTTTGTGTTTTTTGCTTTATTGGACTGGACGGGCAAAGACTGACAGGAAAAGGTGAGAGCGAAGGGGAATGACACGCAGAAGAAGAGGAGCACAGGTCAGGACTGAATCCTACCAGCCCTGGTAAGTGAGCTACTGGGTCGCCCCTTCATACCAAGAGCCAGCTTTATATAAACTGTTTTATAACTTTGAAGGATTTTGACGATTCATCGCACTGAGGTTAGTCAATTAGTTTTGTAAACTCTTAGTCGGGTCAGTTTATGTGGAGTGTGCACCCTCGTACACCGTGGAACACATATGGTCCAAATCCTTCTGCTCCCTGTGGCTGACTCTCCTT
>CAEMYA010000463.1:876561-956325 GCA_903131615.1 Diplodus sargus | reverse complement strand
ACAAAAAAAAAAATATGTGCACCCATTTGGAAATTGTCTTTATATTTGTGGGGTTTTTTTGTTTGTGTTTTTTGCTTTATTGGACTGGACGTGCAAAGACTGACAGGAAAAGGTGAGAGCGAAGGGGAATGACACGCAGAAGAAGAGGAGCACAGGTCAGGATTGAATCCTACCAGCCCTGGTAAGTGAGCTACTGGGGCGCCCCTTCATACCAAGAGCCAGCTTTATATAAACTGTTTTATAACTTTGAAGGATTTTGACGATTCATCGCACTGAGGCTAGTCAATTAGTTTTGTAAACTCTTAGTCGGGTCAGTTCGTGTGGAGTGTGCACCCTCGTACACCGTGGAACACATATGGTCCAAATCCTTCTGCTCCCCTGTGGCTGACTCTCCTTCACTCTGTCACACACACACACACACAGACACACACACACAGACACACACACACACACACACACACACAGACACACACAGATCACTCATTTAGAGAGCTTCTGCTGCTCACTTTGCTCATCTTGTGTACAGTAAGCGAGGCGTGCTGAGTGCCTTTGCCTACACGTTCTGGTATCTCATTCTCCTCTTTGCGAGTTTTACCTGTCAGTCCTCACAGCATGATCTCCAGACATGACTCACCAGGACAACACTGCGTCTGTACGCACAAACTCACACACACACACACACACACGCACACACACACACACAGACTGCAGTTGAAACCATCAGCACGCATGCGGGTTGCACAAGAACATGTGGAGGCGCAGTTTTGTACATTTAATTCATTTTACGTTACGTTGGTTAGATATTCCATCATCAGAACTCTGAACACATAACTTACACCCACATACTGTAAAGCACTTGTTCGCAATCTAGTCTGATACACTGTACGAGCTCAAGAATGACATCATCGACATCTGTCATGTTCAAAATGTGCTCAGTTTAAGGGATTATAAAATGGATGTTATTCAACATAATCAGTTACATAAAAATGCATCTTTTAACAATATTGTTTTCATGCAACGGAAATTTCACTGTATAGATTGATTTGGTTCAGTGTGAATTCGTGCCACTACATGCTGGATGCAGCTCGCGATCTGGACTGGGAGGTGGGAGTGATATTCATGAAAAAGGACGACGGGCTTGGGCTGGTTAGATATCATGCTAATTTATGTACTTTACGTTTTGCATGCCATTTTTTCAATACTAATGTCGACTGTCAGACCTTTACTTTTAACTGCACTCTGAAAAAATCTAATTGTTGCTCCAATAAACTGAGCTACTCAACAATATGTTGTTCTATTTCTCAGTCTTAATCTTAATCTATAGTGACATTGGTAATCTGTGTGAAAGAAAGCACAGATTACATGTGAGCATCCGGCACACAAGCAAGAAATACATCTGCACACACCACATGACAAAATGCCATATGTAGATACCTTGAAAATTAACCATTACCAGGGTTTACCAGTTTGTTACAGCTTACTGCTATCATTTCAGACTGCAATAAACTGCTCAGGTCTTCACAATATTGTGTCTAGTTGCTGAACATAACATGGTTTTACTGTAGAATGCAGTAGAATCTTACGCCTTTGAGACTGTAAGTTATCACCAGAAAAGATCTTAAAGATGGAAAAAACCAAGGCTGTTGGCTGCGTACTCATCCTATAAAACATGCATTTGGCACTCTGTACAGTCTAATGGTCGGGTGAAAAGGTTCCAAAGAGTACGCATCAGCTCACAGAAACATATGTAAGTTCTGTTTCAGGGTCAGCCTTTGCTTCAAGTGCTTTTTTTCCTCCCCATCTCTTTGTCTCTTGGCGCTCAGTCTAAATATAGGAATACAATGTTTGCATGTACGCAAGCTCCTTGGGCCTGCATGCCAATCCCACACACATCCATGCACGCATCCTGTAAATACGTAGGGACACTTGTAATTGGTAAACTGTATGCATGCATACAATTCAGAGAGACTCCTTTAAAGGCATAAACAAATGTGTATTCATGAAAACACTCGTACAGAGACACGCAATCAGGGTTTGACCTGCAGCATTTCCCTGTGTCATTCTGGTTCACAGACCTGCAATCAGAGAGAGAGAGAGAGAGAGAGAGAGAGCATCCTGGAGGTAGACTGGGCTATTATTTCAATCAGCGGAAAATTGGTTAACAGGTCTGGCTGCACACAATGACACACAGACAGTTCAGTGGTACAGTCAAACAACCAGACCTCGCGCTCCGAGAAGAGCAATTCTTTTCTCGTAAACAAGAAAATCTGAGTGTGGTCTGACCCGACAGCACCGGAAACACACACACTCACAGACAAACCTCCACTAAGTCTCTATACAGCAGAAACCAGCACCTTTAGAAACACACACTGTTGCACTAGCTTTTAGTTTGCTTTCACGCCAACATGCTTTTACACACACACACACACGCTGACAGATGCTGATAATGTCCTACAGGACCAGTGTTTCAGACTGTGTGTAGGTCCATTACGAGACTCACCCAGAAACATTAACTGATGAAATGTGTACAGCAGAGTGTCCATATGAGTTTATTTCCATGAATGTCTCTCTCCAACAGAGTCTCCTCTGCTGGATATTTTTAAATGGCAGACACCGCTGGGACACAGAGACTCAGGGAAAAACCTTTTGTGTGATGAAACACTGATACTGTCCTGCTGCTGCTGCTGCTGCTGCTGCCAATGTTTCCATCTGCAGATAAAGTCTTCACAAAGATACAAGTTCATTATAAATACGCTTTTATCGATCTCAAAAGTTTGACCCGCAGTCATTTGAGATTTTACGGTGATAGTCTCACAGTCTTTATCTGCTTGCTCGCCCGGTTAGATGAGAAAATTCATGCTACTTTCATGTTTGCTCAGTAAATTGGGCGCTACAGTCAGGGGACTGTTACCTAAGATTAGACTGAAAACTTGAAACAGGGGATTTAAACATAAATATCTGGTTAGTTTAATTTGTGTAGAAATCAAGGTAAAATGAGATGGAAGTCCTTGTAAAAATAACAAGCAAATTCTTTAATTATTTCTTTTGAATTTTTGTATGCAATGAAAAAAAATGGCATGTTCATTTGTGAGCTTTGGAGCTCAAGACATTTTATTACCTTTGGTCTGACTCAAGTTAGCTGTTTTCCCCTGATCTTCCCCAGTTTATGATAAAGTAAACCAACTGCTAGCTATATATTTACTGTACGAATGTGGGAATGTCATCGGCATCTTTCGGCCACCCAAACTGAGCAGCCAGACTGCCCCAGGGAGGAGGAGAGTCAGGTTGACAGTTCTAATATCCTTGCTTGGCTTTAAGGCTCCTCCTGGCTAATGTCCAGTCGCAGGGGGGACTGAAACGGGCCAAAACAAAAACAATGGCAGGGGACGAGGAGAGGTGAGCTACCATGTGTTCACGTCGGCGATGCTTGGTGCTCACACACAGTCGGTGTTCACCTGAGGTCAAACTTGAGTCAGAGTGTCAGAGCGAACCCTAAATGGCTTCGATGACGGAGAAATTTAGCTTTGCTTTGATTTACCTAAAGGGCATCGTCTTGTCGATGAGGAAGGAAGTAGAAGGTTACATCGGGCTCTCTGGGGACAGGAAGAATAGTGTGTGTGTGTCTGTGTGTGTGTGTGGAGGAAAAGTGCCAAATCTTAACAATAGCAGCTCATTGGTTTAATAACAGGTATATGTCACTGTAGTCTGCCTTTAGTCTCAAAGGGCCGACAACAAGCGGCTAACAACCTGTCTGGTTTATCATCCTTTCACAATGTAATGACCATGTATAATGTAATTAATAATAAAAACTCATTAAATAAAAGACAATAGCCGCCTCAGCGACAGCCTGCTCACCCTGTTGCTCTCTGGCAAGCGAAACAGAATTAGTAGTACAGCTAATATAACGGGTCGTTAGTTAAAATTGAATGTGTGTTTATCTACAGTACACACACATGGCAAAGTCCTTAATCAAGCCATTTCATCAAGCTGCTGCAAAATTAGCTCATTTACATTGTTCTCAGAAATGCACGCCTGCCTCAATCTGCTGTTTCTGGTAAACAGCTCAGGCACCAGAATACTATGACGGAAGTGCTGCTGGAGGAGCGCATGATGAGGAAGATTAAGATGTCCATCTGCTGCAGAGCAGTCGGCTCAGATCAGCATGTGGAGCTACTGATCGGTATGACGCTTATGCTGAAAACATCATAAAATGAGAGGCGCATGCCCCTTCAGATGGAAAGAAAGACGAATGATTAGCAAATTCAGCCTTTGGATGAACACCAACGCACAGTGAATCAAAGCCAGCGGAGTTCGGCAGTAATACTGGGTCTATTATCTTTCATTTACAGACGGTGTGACCCTGAATGACTGACTGAATCAATGAATAAGTGCGCTAACCTTTGGATCACCGAGGTTGATTCCATTCGAGAAAAAACAGACCTTTAGAAAAAGCAATGATTCCCATTAACTTGATTGCAGAGAAAAAAAACACCAAGAGCAAAGCCAGCTTCTAGGAGTTTGAAAAGAGAAGACTATCAGTTCAAGGAGTTTGACATTAAATCTTTTCTGTGGGTTTCTGCTCACCATACCCTGCTCAGCATCGTGATTTGTGCCTGTGACATATGTGATTGCAGCCTGTATTTATCCCACATTGTTACTACAATAAAAAAAAGTCTTATTCTTCATTAGATAGACGAGTTTAGAAGAACAAGTATTACGAATGTGTACATACAGCTATAGCAATGCATGACGCCGGCTCTTGGTGGTTAAATTGGCTCCACTGTTTTGTAATATACGACTCCCGTCTTCATTTTATAAAATGAATGTAGCTTTTTGTGACGTACTTATTGATCGTTCAAGATGTACAGTAACGGCATGAAATCTTATTTGTGATGAGGATGTACGCACACATATTAAAGGTAGCTCCACAATTTTTGAGTTCCGTCTTAAAGCCGGCCTAGTTGCCAAGATAAAATTCAATATTGGCGGTCAGCATTTCTGCAGAATAACTGATGTGTTAACATTTGTACCCATCGTAGGAGGGGATGGTGGTGGAATTTTAAGAATCTGTAAGACAAAATCCAGCTGTGTTTGTGGTGACAAAAGCTTCATATCATTAATGGGAAGAGCAGGTGTTTTAAGCCAAAATATTATCTTTTCCGAACCCTAACCAAGTAATGATAATGAGCTTTCAGGGTAAGAGGTGGGATACACTATCCACAGTCCTTATTCTGTGCAAAAAGATATCCTAAATTTTATCTGACAATCAATATGAGACTTCATTAAGTCTGCCAAGCGGATATCTTCCAAAGTTACTGTCTTTTTAGTATGCAAATCCCCTTTTGTGCTTCCTTCATGAGCATGGGTGGAGAGAAAGTACGTGTAACACCAAAGGGGAAGTTTGGACTAAGAAGACTGTAACTGTCCACCTTTTTTGGCGATTTTAGACTGGTGAGGCCTCATGCGAGCATCAGGCCAACTTTGTATGTCTGCTTCTGCTTATGCTCTGGTTAGGTTTGGGCACAAAAACCACTTGGTCAGGGTCAGATGAGATAATGTTCTGGCTTAAAAAGAAACTGTTGTGGTCGCCACAAACACGGCTGGAGATCGTACCAAGGTCTCCTTAAATTGTCCAGTGGTTTCACTGGTATGACTGATGCTGAAGTGGTGACATAAAAACACAGTAAGAGATGTTTTGTATATCTGTTGAAAACTGAACTCCAGGCTACTTAAAGCAAGGAGCTTTTAAGAAAACATAATCATTTTGTGTGCATTGCTGGTTGTTCGCTCACTATAAATTACGTGAAATTGGGTTTCCAAAGAGATTGGGACACACACGCACACACACATACTGTATCTGAATATTCCTGTAGCTCGAGCTGACTTTCTCATCATTAAATCCTTCTCCATGTTTTACATAACTACTTGCAAAGTCTCATATCCACACTGGGCCTTTCAGCTAATAGCTGTGATTAGTGCATACTTCCTGCAGCACCGACCTCGTCAGATCTTCCAAACCATCCATCTCTTTTTCTCATCCCTTAATCTGACTCCTTCAGCTCTTACCATATCCATCTCCGTGTCTGCTTAGGAGCCAGACGCTCCCTGCTCTCAGCTTTATTCTCCCTTTCTGACCTTCCTTTCAATCTCTCCAAAATAAATCCCTCCGTTCATATCCACTTCAATTCACTCTCTCTGCCGAGCCCCTCCCCCCTTTCCCATTCCTTCTCTGCAGAGAAGTTTCACTGAAACTAATGAAAGAAATCAATCATCAGCCCCAGTAATCGATAGAATAATCAAGGGTAGTAGTATGAGTTGATCTGTTCGAGTAAGGCTCTTGCAGCTCTGAAGGAGAAACTGGCCTGCTTCCTTTTTTAATACAGCTGTTCAGAGGGGGAACCAAAACGTTGAGGCGTCAGGTCGAAAAGTCCTGCAGGGCTGCTTCGACTGCGTGGACTCATTTAACCAACTGACTGTATGGCTGCATCAGTGACTGCGTGACACCTGCGAGGCACTGAAACGCACGACAGGCACCAATGATAGGGGTAATAACACAATCTGACAGGATGGTTTTACCTCGAAGCAGCTGCCAGATGAGCTGAATAGTTTTTATCTGAGAGTCAATACTTCTATTCTCCTCTTCTTTTCCCCCTCTAAGGACGCCATTTCTCGGATTTTTCCAGGTCTGCTTCGATAATGGACGTGAATGCAAAATATTATGCCTTCTTTCAGTTTTTTTGCATGTAGGAACTGATTTTGCACATCTGCGCCGTTGCTGGCTGCAAAGACCAGCCCATTTTAAACAGGAGGCCTCGGCATTTCGACATTAGTGAACATGAAGCCACGGGATATTTTAAAAAAAAGATGAGGGCAAAATTATAGAAATGTCCCCACGAGGAGATATCTACTTAGAAAACTATCTGTGTAAGTGTGTACAGGGTGTACATACAAACTAAGCGAGGGGGAGAGGTGCAGATGGAGTGAGGCAGAGAAACACAGGTGGGGGTAATGAATGGAAAAACTGGAGCTGAAAAAAAAAAAAACACAGGCAAGATGGAAGAGCCGGTGAAGGAGATGTAGTGCGGGTGTGAAGGGAAGGCAGGCCGAGGAAGCACTCGGGTAACAGGGCTGGGCTAATCAAGCAGACGCAAGACAGGTGTGACAGGGAAAATCAGGCTGGCGCGGAGAAAAACAAGAAAACAGGAGGGAAGACGGAACACTGAAAAGAGACAAAAGATAGCACAAAAACATAGAAAACACACACACACACACACAGCAAAGGTACTGGACCATGACAGAGGGGGGGATACAGTGCTGCAGCAAAGGAGAGTTTTTGAGCAGTTTTTTTAAGTGCAACAAGCTTTTAGAGACAGACTGTGGAAAGTTCAGGATCAGATCAGAGAAAGCGCTCTCATGCTGAGGCAAAATCTGCCCCAGGTCCAAAAACATTTGGACCTCCTAATTACGTGTTGGATGCGGCTAAGGTTCTCTGTTGGATTTGAATCTTCCTGGTAACATTGAGCAGGGTTTAATAATGAGCCTCCTGTCAAACCTCTGTCCACATGCACAAGCGGAGCAGTCCATCAATGAAGCCCCGCGGGACCTGACATGACTGTACACTGTTTGGAGCAGGCCAGGATTGTCTTCGGGGAAGTCATTAAAACCTTGGACATGCCTCTCAAGAACTATAAACTTGCTAAAACCTTTTACTGTTACAGATTCATGGTGCCCAAAACAAAAGCAAGGCATGCCAGAGACTCCTCGAACAGACTAAATGTTTTAATGTAATGGGAGCTGGCTCCAAGCAGTTGGCACTTCACCCTGTAGCACTTTACTTCGACTCCTTCTTTACTGTTATGCTTTTAGAACTTCAGTGCAACTCCAAGTTAGCGGCAGGGTTTCTATTTATCATTAGCGATGACTTTATTTTGGCCCTGCTCAGTTATTTATTTGAGTTTTATTTTGGTTTCATTGTCCTATTTGTGGGATGTTTTAATACATTTTGTTTTATTTGCTCTTTATGAGTATTTATAGCGCTGGCTGCAAACCAAATGTCCCTCGGGACAATAAAGCTGAAGTTGAAGTCGGGGGCTCCAGACAGATAGGCATCAGATAAACCAGAGGGATTTTTATTTTAAAGGCAGACAGTGGCCAGTGCAGTGAATCCCAGCCAACTCTTGCACACAGGAAAAGCAGCTTTCTCCTGCCTCTTATCAGCTCATCCTATTATAGTTTCCCCACATTAGAGAGATAAAGCACAGCTTAGCAGCACTTAACCTGCCTGTGTAGAGCTCAATTAGATTTAGGTGGGAATGGAAGACGGAGACACCCAGTACTGCACGTCCCTCTCACCATTACAGCTGACCTCCGTGATGTTGCTCAAACCAAAGGAGGCATGGCTGAATTCTTACATCAGTGGTTCAGCGCTAAAGATCAATATGGCACTCAGTTCGTCAGTTGGTTGGTTCGCCTGTTGGATGGATTGATTTGAGCAGACAATAACTGACCCCGAAGGATGAATCCTTATATGACTTTGATGAACCTACAACCTTTAATTTAACCCCGCCATCAGGTCAAAACTATCAATCTGTTGCTCATTGGTGAATGGATCTGACCGTATCAGAAAACACACAACAGTAGCAACTTATCAATCACACTAGCCACGCTCCAAAAGCATGCCCTGCTCGGCGTTTGTGTACACAAACAATGTTCTCAATGCTTGTGTTCATGTGTAGAGACCCTGGTGATACTACCAGCCAAGTTTCATGCTGCGTCGAGCCTTCTTAGTGTTTTAAAAATAGAGATTTTGATGCTATCGCTAATTTGCCACAAGCACTCCCATTCAAAATGAGTTTGACCCAAAAACGAAAATACAGTAAATCTTGTCGTTGTAAGTATGCTTTTACACGAAGGTTTGACTCATATACATTCACAAAAAAAACCCTAAGTTGCATTTTGGCGAAAGTTTCACTTTAAAAGTCAAATACGCCTGTGGTATACCAAGTATGATATTAAAGTAGATCATCAGTGGTGTCCCTACTGAAGTGCCCTTGAGCAACACACTGGGCCTCAATCCTGCTCCAGGGCCACTGACATTTGTATGACCTTGTGTGGTGGATGGACACCAAGGAAAATAGTAAAAGGTGACCACGCCAAGGTGATGATTGCTGATGTAGGCCCCCCTCTTGTGGTAAATGTATAGTAATACAGCATGAATTAGGCCCTCAGCTACAGTACACTGATCCTCCACTAATTATGTTTATCAGATGAGATGCTTTAAAAATCACCCGCAAATGCAGAAATCTGAACACAAAAAACTGAACTTGTGGTTTCGATGCACAGATGACAGAGAGGAGAGAAGGAGATCTTTCAAGTCACTTTCACACAACTGTAGAGGAAAGGAGAAGACCCCTGCCCTCATCTACCAACTGAAACTCGGGTATAAAGTGAGAATTTACTGTATATCCCCCCTGTGATTTAATAATATCAGAATGCCTCTCCTTTCTCATGGCAGGGACTTTTTAAATTGATTCTGGCTCTCAAGGGTAGATGTAGAGGAACAGGGAATCCTGGATAATGTGGTATAAAATGGCGATAAATCAGTGCATGGGATTTGGTTTCGGGGGATTTTTTAAATTTGGTTAATCACATCAGTATGCTGCTCATTTAAAACTAATCAAGGAAAAGGCTGCAACAAATTTCCCAGCAGTATTGGCCTTTTAATAACAACAATAAAAACAGTTCAGAAACAATTGTGGTTTTTAGCCAAAGCAAGCATGTACAGTAGTAGGCTGGTAAAAGTACAATACAATCTGTAAATACATATAAGTGAATATAACAACAAAATCCTGGTTGGACAGAAGATTTAATCAAAATAACTGAGGTCCACTTGGTTCTCCGCCAAGACGCCACTCTCCTGTGCTAATGCATCCGTGTGAAGAAGCAGGCCTCGACAACATAAAGCCACCATGGAGAAACTCCTTGGCTAAAATCAAAACACGGTGGTCTTCATATCAGCAGCAAGCTTTGAAGCTTAACATGAAACTTACCATCAAGCATGAGAAGCTATTTCAAACTCAAAACTGATGGATTCAAATGTAAAATATTATCAAACGATGACTTTCGGCTGAAATGGCTGGAAAATGCTTGTGCAAAACCTACCATAAGGATGCGGTCACAGCAAAACAAAGAAAAAGCATGGTGGAAAAACTGGAATTTTTTTTTTTAGTAGGAAATTATTTGGAGTAAGGAATCAAAAAACCTGATTCTTTAAACAAAAACTACCTCGAAAAATTATATCCCTGTTTCAGGCCACAGCCGAAAACCTGCCTGTACGGTGCTCGAGCTTCACCCTGCGAGGCAGCCAGGAGTAACATGATCGGTACATTCAGATGATTCTCTAAACTCTTCGATGGGTGGGTCTCTAACCGTGCAAATATCTGTAGTCCAAGAGAACATAACCAACTCAAACCTTCAAGTTTTAAGTGAACGGTTGGTCCACTGAAATCTCACATCCTAGCATTAATAACATGTTAGAAAACACGCATGTGACTGTAAGAATGATACTGCTGTCCAGCATAAAACTAACAGTTAAAAATGTCGCTCAGATTAAAATGGCCATGCAGGAGGTAAGGCCACTCCATTTGGGATGGAAGGTCCGTCCCATTGGTCCAGGCTGGTCCAACACCTGTGTCTTCAGTCCAAGTCAGAGCTCCCCTTGTGTCCTTAAAAGGTGGCTATTTGGCCATTTGGTTGAAATCCACTGGGGATGGTAAATGCAGAATGCAAAGCAACCTGGAGGGTAAGGGTCCAGCATTTTTTGTGGGTCAGTAGAGGGGGCCACATCAGTAGTTCTTTGCATGTTTGCAAGTAGAATTCTGCTTAGCTACAGACTGTTATTGAGTTTCAAAAGTCACCAGAAATCCAAGTGACCAGCCACTCTGCTGTCAGTCCGACAGGCAGTTTGGGCTCCCTGGAATATGTTGTGTTAGCTTATGTAACAGGCCGTCTGGCAGACTTGGACAGACCATCTCATGTAACCCAGGAAAAAAGTCAGTGAGAGAGGGCGACCATTGTTCAGTTGTTCAGTCGTCGAGGCGACAGTCACACAGCTCCTTGTAGATTCGCTTGCGGATGCGAGGCATGTCCTCCTGACTGAACAGCAGAGGCTGCTTCACAGACAGACAACGGCAGTACTGACAGACCAAGACAGAAAAGACAAGCCACATTAAATGACAGAATCGTCTCTCCGGTATCTTTAGGGACCTGAGCAAAGATCAAATTGTGTCAAAACCCGGGGCAGGAAAGACGCTGGAGACACAGTTCCAGTTTATTTATTTTTCTGCCAGGGAACTGACAGATAAAACAAAGACAGGAGGCAAACGGTGCCAAGATATGGGGCAAATAACAAGAGAAATAGGTGATAACAAAGGGGGGGAAGACAGCTGTAAAGGTGGGAAAGAATAATGTCTCACCTCCAGGACAAATACTCCACAGTCGCTGTCGTTTTTCTGCTGAGGAATACCCTGAGGAGTCAACAAGTCACAGTCAGGCAGGGAGCCCCAAAAACTAAGAGACTGTTACAGCTTTAGGACCAAACAATTTATGTCTCTATGTATTTACTGTATCTGAATGCAACTGTATTATATGCTCGACTGTGATGTATTGGCCAGGGTTCATAAGCTGATTCAAGTAAGTCCAACTACAACAGTAACAGCTAGAAAAATGTAGTTTTGCTGTCATTTGCATTCATGTACAACATTTTCAGTGTCCTGCAGATATGTTTTATGAGTCTTCCATTTATTATTATCAACTTTGTAATAATACGGCTGCTTCCACTTTTACCATCTGATTAACACCCACTGTGCAAGACAAGTCAGCGTTACCTTGATGATGGTGATCTTCCAGCCTTTCTGAAAAGCTGTCTGTTTCTTCTCTTTGGCTTCAGACAGAAGGTATTTCATAATGTTCTGATAGAGAAACACACACAATATTCAGTACTTTCAAAGATTTTCAACAAAACTTGTCCAACACATCTTTCACACTGGCCTACCTACACTGACTTTTGAAAAACATAACAGGACCAGGACAAAGCCTCTGTGCACCATTTTCTACAAAGCTGTTGGGTCAGCTGCAGTAACACTCTGCCTGATGGTTTCTACCTCCTTATTTTGGGTCAATTGTCCAAAATGGTACATATTTGTAAATAGCTAATTATTCTGATGGAAGGGAACTCAAACTCAAGACTTTGCTGTTCACAGCTTTAAATTTTACAGCAGTCTTTATAGCATAGTTATAGTATATTGAGATAGTCATAGTATTGAAACTCTTGTGACATTCAAACTCTTTCAAGCAAGGTTAATGAAACACAACAATCAACAAGACATTTCTCTTTGAAGAATTAATCAACTAAATAATTATCACCATAATTATCTGGTTCAATACACCTCAAGATGAAAAACCTGAATTTCTACAGAAACCCACTGGTATATTCTGACTATCTGCTGTTGCTGACATCAAACTATAGACTGTATAAAAGACATGGACGTAGCTGTCTGGTCTGATGAGTAAAGACAATGCCCGGGGGACTTAAAGCTACACTCTTTCCGATGGCCAGCAGGGGGTGACTCGGTAAGTACATTTTTTCTTAAGTCAGTTTTTGCTAACCAAGCTCCTCCCCGGCTCTACCCTCTTATCCAAATGTGGTCACTTCTGGCTCCAAAACACCAAGCTGGTGATAAGTCAAAAATGTGGAAGTTCACTACACATGGGTGATGTCACAATAGCTGTCTCCACTTCTTTTACACAGTGGAACAAACTAAGAAAACGACTCCTCATGTCATGATGTTGATGAGTGGCATTTTTGTCTCATATTGTTTGCTCTACAGAGATTCAAAATATAATAATCAGAAACAAAAAACCTGAAGACTTCAACATGCACAGAGGCACTCACATCTGTGGTGTGTCTGAAGACGATGCCTTGGCTGTCGTAGTAACTGATGGTTTTGGTTGCCATGGTGACCGTGATGAGAGACCAATGGATTTCTAAATGGATGGGAATTAGCAACAGCCACTTGGAGAACAGGTCAACCTGAAATAATTCAACAGATTAACATACACACCAATTAGAGATCAGATTATCAGAAAGATACAGATATAAGATTTATAGATTAAGATTTTGTGTGTGACAAAGACTTTCCAAAAGCCACAATCTGCAGGATAACAGGTATTATCAGCATTTCTGTTTGACACTAGATAATCATTTTACTTCCTTTGCTTGCACAGCTCGCTGGAAATGGTGCTTTAAAGAATTTAGGAACACATTTCACATGACGGATAATTAATTTATGTAGTTAGCAAACTGAATTCAGACTGTTTTCAGACTGGCAGTGTGTGACAGTGAAATCTCGTTTCCTGCAGCAACTAAGCAACTGCTACTATTGAGCACAGATTCTGAGAATCAAATTAAACTGTGTTTTTAAGGTTCAGCTATTGGAAAACTGTCAAAACCGCTGAAAAATAATTCCAACGTCCTCCTTACTTTTTTAGTCCATCTCTTCACGCCTTCATAACCCTTGGCAACCAGCTGCTTGTGGAAAAAGCTGTTGAAGAAATGAACCTGTGAGAGAGAAAGAATAAAAGCATTAACGCACTACACAGTCAAAATGTCATGTATCTGTTAAAACACACCTAAACATAGCTATCATCTCAACAGTCTTAAAACAATACATTTGTTAGACTTCTGCAGTAATCCCTCTTTATATTTTATAAATTCATTTTTATATCCTTTCAGGCTGAATGAATAATCTGCATTTCAAGCCAACAAACACACCCTCACTTACCTTGTGTTGTGTCGCCTCCATGATGAGTTCTCCATACATGTTGATAACCTAACAAAGAGAGAAGTGTCATGAAGACAGACCAATATCACTGAAACTACTAAAGTGATATTCTTCCTAATAATTGATGGATTCAATTTTTGAAGTACATTTCTTGTTAGAAGGCTTTACAGAATGAGAAGAAGTGTAATGGAGGCAAGAATGCCTTTCTTCCTCCGTCCCTACCTGGTCATTAAGCCAGTTCTGGTCCTCCAGCGTGCTCAGGTCCTCCAGGCCCAGGGTGTGTTTGTTATACGTGACCATGAAGCATGCAATAGGAGCAGAGGCCAGCCCTGCCCTGTACCGAGTCATCTCCTTTTTGATGTCAAGTCCACTAAAACAAAAACATCACAAGGAGAAATGCAGGAGAAATTTTAGACAAACCTCTGAAATATGCATCATCTCTTCAAGGACATTTGAGAGAATATGAGGAATAAGGAAAAGGCGTTGCCACAGGCTCAAGGATTAAAAATAACATTGAAAATAAAGGGAAGGACGCGAGTGTTTCACAGAAATGAAACTGCTAGAATGTACTTGCATAAGGAGCCTTCTCATTACGCTCACAGAAAGACCGTGGCTGAAAATAAACATATGAAAACCTTTAAGCATTCAAACAGACTGTGTTTGTGTGCATACTAACGTCTGGCTGAGGTCAGAGTTGCCTTTCTTCTTCAGGTATTCCAGGACATCAGTCTCACTGAGAGGAATGAAACCGCCGTACTTTAAGTAGAAGTTCTCAAGAAACTCTGAAAGAGAGGAAGTCAACATCACTGAATCGAGGCATTGTTCAGAAGATGAGCAGTTTTGTACTTCTGATGTTAAAAGTCAAATTCACAGCACTGATTCTGAATCCTTTGTTGATGATTGAAGAATTTGATCATGTCAAGATTTAGTGCTCATAATTTTAAGCATTACTACGTGTTGCACATTTATCTTGAGTAATTTATACACGATGATATCTGTACATACTTCACCACTTGTGAAATAGTCAAGGCTTTGTTTGTGTCAAACCTGCAGTTCTGTTTATTTACTTGACCTGTAAATCAATGCCAAGAACATACTGTCCCAGAAGAAAAATCCCAAACCTTAATCAAACATGACAGAACTAAGTGTGTGCACGGATGGGCCTTGTTTACAAATGCCGGTTGTTGAAATTGTAAATAAGAGAAAAAATCTGCTTTAGGAAACATGCAGACAATAGATTTGTTAATACCCATGTAAATATGTTGGTGAATCAGGGTAGATCTTAAATTAGATATCCGTCCTGGAAGCTAAAATATCTATTGGCGCCCTTGATTTGTTTTGCGTAGATAAAACTGGAACTGACCAAGAAATTAAAATAAAACATGAGAAGAATTTGTGCATTTCATATTGAAAATGGTTTGACCGCAGATACATTTAGGACCTACACAGGAAATGTAGATATCATTCTAGAAATTAGAAAACATCTTGCAGTTCTGGCATAGGAAGACGTTTAGACCAAGTTTGTGTATGTAAACGAGGCAAGGTGTTTTATGAATGTCATATGACGGAAACACATACTCAGTACATATTTCTGTCAGTTTGTGTGGACCACACTGGTGTTGTGACTTTAAGATCACATCTTACCATGAATCGTATCAGTAAGCTGCTCCAGTCTTTCTTCCTCATCCTGCATCTTTCCAACAACATTTCCTCCAATTTTGCCCAACACTTCTTCCATCTGCTCCTTCTCCCAGGTTCCAGGCTGACAGTACAGTCTGTGGTCCCTCAATGCCCAGCAGTGCTGCATGTTGGATACTGAAATAGGGCCCTGGGGTGAAGGGGCAACCGTAGCCGGACGAGTAGTTTCCACCTCCATAAGTGTGGTGCAGTGGTCCTCATTTGTTAGTGTGGTGATGTTTCCGTTGGACAGAGTTGCTGGTCGGGACGCTAAGTCTACCCTGTCAGGATTCTGGTCCACCTGCATCTCAGAGTCCTGGTCCTCAGTAGATCCTGACCTTGAAGCAGGACCCGACTGTCCATTTTCCACTTCACTCATGATCAGGTTGTACTCCTTCGCCTCCTCTTCCGGTTCGGTGTCAGACAGGTTTACAGTGTCTCCATTTCCAAATGGAGATTCAACTGTGATAGGGACAGTCTCCTCTCCGTGGTTCATCTCTGCAACATGGTTGTTTGCCCGCTGCACTAGCATTGACCGAGGTAGGCTGTATGTTCTAGGACTGATGAAAACACCGCCTAAACCTCCCCTCCTTAGTCCACCTGCTACCTCCGTTTTTGCTGCAGACATTACTCCCACCATTCCCCTCCCTCCTCTCCCTCTACCTCTAACTGCTGGTGCTCCTCTGCCTGCCATTCCCAACAATCTCATCTCCACATCCCTGCTGTCGCCACCTCCTTTCCCACCAGCAGCCACTGAACCCTCTATCAACATCTCTTCCTTTTTCTGTGCATCCTCTTTCTCTATTGCAGCAGAGTTCCTCATTGGTCCATCCTGCAGGGGGACTGTGACAGGGAGGGCAGCAGGTGTTTGTGACCGAGTATCAGCCACTACTACAGTTGTTTGCACCCTCTCATTACTGTCGTTGTCATCCTCTGCTTCCTCTACTGTCTCCTTGGTCAAATCAAGATTCTTGATATAGTTCAGCTGGCCACCCATTTTCCTTTTCGGGGTGTCCGGGAAGTCACTACAAACCCTTCCTCTCCCTCTCCCCTTAACTCTCCCCTTCCCTCTGCCTGAGGTTTTGTCATTGTGTCCTTTACTGTTGGGGCCACAGCAGTCACAGGCCTTAGGAGTCCTCTTCCTGCCTGACGAACGGCCATTGACGAGGCTTTGAGCAGGGGTTAGTGTCGGTGTTGAGGACCGGGCTGGCGCTGGGCTTGAGTTAGTAGCAAGTACTTTTGCTGGAGTTTCAACATGTGTCTCTGTATTGGCAAGGCTCGGAGTACAGAGCTGGGTCAAGGCTGCGTTGGAGGTAAGGTCTGTGGTGAGGAATTTGGTTGGGGTCTTGGTTAGGCCCTGATCTGTTATATCTCCAGGAGGGGGCACTAGAGGAGCTGCATTCAGAGGAGGCGCAGTAGCAGGAACAGTTAGATGAGGTGATGCTGATGGTGTTGTTCTCATTGGGGATGAAGAGCCGCTGTGAACCATGACGTCCTCTTTTGGCTCTTCAACCCCATCCCCAACTCCCCCTCACCGCACTCCTGTCCTCGCCTTTCCTTTGGTCCACTGAATTTTAGGTGCTGTGGTTTGTTCTTTCCCTGGTTTTTATTTTCTGAAACTTCCTTCCAGATTACTTTTGCCGTGTGGAAAATAAATCGTTCTCAAGCCTTTCCCACCACGGAGGTTATTGATGACAGCAGACTAGAACATGGCAGGTAGTGAGTGTTCCTCAGTGATGAGTAGACTCTGTGTGGAAGAGTATCACCACCATGGTCTCCTTATTAGAGCAAGTGTGAAATGTGGTGAGGAGAGGAAAAAAAGTGAAGACAGAATAAGAGTCAATGACAGAAATGTTAGTGAGCTCCTCTCAGTAAGCTATATTTCATTTCTTGGTTTAATCGTACAAGGCACGACTCAGGCCTTCTCACACACACAATAATGCAATGATGTAAAATTATGCACAGCAGAACAAGGCAGCCCTGTACATTTGTTGCTGAAAACCATCTTTTCCATCTTTTGTCATGTGATTAGGTCAGAACTGCATAAATGTAGTATTTTTACAACAGGTGGGATTCTAACTGTGGTGGATTAAATGAAACTAACATCCAAAATCTGTCTTCAACAACCTAATTCTGATGTCTGTCTACTTCACTGTCTGAGACCACTGAAAACATGACGATTCTGTGTTAGGATTTATATGTTCCAATTACAGCTTAAAGAATAAGTTTGTTTATGCTGGACCAGTGGTACGAAGCTATTTCTTGGGTTGCATTTTAACATTTCAATATAAGTCCACGTCTGCTTCAGCTGTTAAAGAGAACGCTGTAACACTGCTAATGCGATTTTCTGGAAATTTCTTGTGGACTATGAAACTTCACTCGACTTTCCCATAGACATGAGGGTGAGTAGATAATGACTGAATCTTCATTACTGGTAGAACTTATCCTTTAACATGTCCGATAAGATTAATTTAAATGTGAATATCTACAACATGCAAAGTATTTGTGTTCACACGACGCTGTCACTCTTTATTTGCTGCTAACTGTAAGGGCAGGCCTGTGCTTACTAAAGCAGTTTAACCGGCCTGAACAAAACAGCAACAACATATATATTTATTATTACTTCTTCATTCTGCTGGGACGACATTCATTGACTGTGTGAGACTTCACCAATTGCAGAACTGAAGTAGCAACAACAGTGAAGCCATCTTCAATTAACAGGTGGATCACTGTAATGTTGAGAATGAGTATACACGATGAGAATAATCTTTTAGTTTGTAACTAACTCTCTTTCTGCATAAAGCACGTTTACAGCGTTTCACCGACATGCTGAGCTACTCATTTTCCAAAGCAATTTCAATGTCACCTTTTAAGACATGTTTTACGAAACTCACATTTAGCTAGCGTTAGCAACACTCCAGCGACATTTGACAGATATTGAGCTCCCAATATTCAGTGTATGTTGATACATTAGTAATTAGCAGCTTTGCTAGTTATTAGCATATCTGCAGGTGTCCACTAAAATTCGCACAATCAATTAAGTTATTAAGATAAAGACACAGTCCGTTAGCTGCGCTAATCTAAAACTGGACAGCGGGCTACTGGAGCATGACCACACATCGTTTGAGAATATGACGTACCGTCAGATAATTTATCGAAGTCAAAAATTACATATGCCAAAGTTTTGCTTCAGTTAGTCATATTCAGCTAGCTCTGCTAGCTAGCCGAAGCCAAAACATAGGCGAAAACACAAAGCAGCGACTGCACACATTTCCTCCATTTTCAGTAGGAAGTTGGAGGCGCCTACACACAAAAAATGAGCTGCGAATAGGTATTTTAAGAGATATGGGGGACAAGCCAAAGCCATGACGGAAAGTGAGAAGAAGCAACAGAATACAGTACCTTGTTTAAGAAATAACAAACCGACTTTCGTCTAACCACGATTTGAAGAAACAACAATCCAAGTTGCCGTCGCTCATTGATTACGTCACGGCGTCGGGATCAGCTTCGGCCGAGTCCGGATATTCTCCGAAGCAACCTTGAGGTTCCTCATAATATCATTTCATCCACCCACACAATAGCGCAGATTTTGATTTTTTAAAAGGCAAATGGAAAACATTCAGATATATACTTCCTGTTTCACTTTTTAATCAATTTGCTTTTATTTATATCGCCCCCATAACGAATCTGTGTTGCCATAGGCAAAATAAAGGAAAGTAGCTGATTAAAAGAAGGTAAACAATGGCATCTAATTCAATACATAAAGTGGAACATAGTATTATTATTAAATTATAACTGCCAAATCATCACTGACACAACACACTGTTTTTGATAGTCTTTAATTACAAAAATCTAAGACAGAAAAACAATAAATAAAACTAAAAGTCAAAAAGTAAAGGAATTAAGTACAAAATTATCAACAATAAAATGTCCAAAAAAAGGGTTACATAATGAGAGCATTAACATGATAATAATTGGTTGCCTGACACCAGTAGTTTCCAACCTTTTCAAAGTAATGCCATTACTTCTGTAAAACAAAGACATTTACCACAGATTTAGCTGGAAAACTGTGTAAAAATGTCACATATCATTTAGTGAAATGGAGGTGCCACTATGCAAATGAATGTTGCACAAGGTGCATCAGACAGACTTGATTGAAAAATGTGCTTTTAAAAACATACAAACAAAATATTAAAATATATTTGAGCTTATTTCAAGGCTTCAGCACACCAATGTGGACCCCGAAGATAATGCAACAGATTATGCATTGAATTAACACAGTCTGATGCTATATATTTCTATTTGTACATAAGGTCAGTGCTATATTTTCTCTACTTGCATGATCAAAAACAATACATAATACGTCTCTTTACAAGTGTCACCTGGCTCCAGTGATGTCAGGTGGTTAGAAATAAACACCAAACATGTACTGATGCAGCCGTGCAAAGAGTCTTTCTTTTCACATACATGTCTTGCAGGGCTGCACTGTGGCACTAATGCCAGGAGGAATCATTTGGAAAATGCTGCATAAAAAATGTGGTTTACAGATACATATTACACTACCAAGACTAAATGCAAGTACCTAGTGCTATTTAAACTGGCATCATGTACAGGTACAGTTATCTTCTTTACAATTTGTACAAAAACAACATTGGATGGACCGTAACATTTGGATTATTGATTGATTAGATGAATGATTAATGTTTATTTCCAAAAGAACGAGTCTACAACCTCCCTGATGTTTGAAAAGTGATTAAAGTGAAAGAGAAGCAAACCATTCAAACTGAGTAGGACACTCTTGTGAGTGATACCGTTACACAGAGGAACTTTCTTTATTTTTCCAGCTTTGTTCTTGTTTTCTGCAGCTGAACTGCAATGAAACCATGTTGTGCTGTGGAAGACAGTGGAGGAGTGGATGTAGATAAAGAAGACCGTGCTGCTGCAGACGGTGACAGCGGTGGAGTTTGAGCCTGAAAGAGAGGATCGGGGGGATTAAGTAAACAGAGACAAAGATAAAAGCATTATATTGCAGAACAAATTATGCTATTTTATAATGTAAAGGGGCAAAAGTTAGACTATTACTTTTTCATAGAGCTTCACAGAAAATCATAGTATTGGTGAGAAAGCATTAATTACCTTTCAAAGTGTGGCATTGAGAGCTGGGGAACGTATGGTCTTGGAGACAGCAGCGCCTTTGCTGCCCCCTGCTGTTAGTACCTGGAGCTTCAGCTGGTAAACACTGTCAGCCTGAAGACCCCGAACGGACACCGACCGCTGAGACTGTGGAGGGTGAAGCACAGAAAGTTCACAGTCATACACATACACTATTCTTCCTTCACAGTATGTCTTAATTTAGTAACACTGATTAAGTATTAAAGGATATTTCTGGTAATATTCTACATTATTCTAATTTACAACAGATGTTTTTTCTCTGTCCCTTACATTATTTGATTTCCATGGGCCGTCTTTGTCAACATAAACCGTAGAAAAGTGGGTCATGATTTTATACTTTAAGATTAGAGAAGGGCTGAATAATCTTCTAAAACAGCTGGTTACTGTAATTCTTAGCAAACATTACTAAAACAGGACTAAATAGCGCTTTTTTGAGGACTACTTTCAAGTAAGCAGTAGCAAGTTTTTCCATCCCAAGACCAACAGTGTGGTTCATTGGTGTGTTTTAATACCTGTGAAGTAAGATATCAGGCTTTGGGTAAACAAAAACAAAAAAAGCACTATTTGGGGTCAATTATATGTATAAGTGCTGTGCCACACACACACACACACACACACACACACACACACACACACACATACACACACACACAGTTTCATATATTTAAGGTATTCTCCACACAATCCTGACACCTCTCCTCGTGTCTCACCGGTGCAATTGTCTGTGTCTGGGAGATAAGTGTGTCTTCCAGTCTTTCCGTTGCTGTGGCAACCCCTGATTGCAGGGTCCAGGTGAACTGGAACCCCTCCACAGCTGCCGGATCCAGGGCCTGCTGGGACATCCTCCAGCGAAGCGTCATGAGCAGGGTGCCGTTGATTTGTTGAAAGTCTGTTGTCAGTCGTTCTGGACGCAGTACCACCTTTCTGCCTGACAGGAGGCGCTCTGACACAAACAAAGGGCAACAATATTTCCCTCAGTTATGACAGAACAGACCTGTTGTCCTAAACAGTCAGTCAGAGTTCGATTAGGAAGGCTGTCAACTGAAGTGCATTTAAAAAGCTAACAGTGAGCATGTGCTAAGTGTTTAATTGTATAAGCTAATGTATAATCAGTTTTTGTCACTATTTTTCAGGTATTACTTTTCAGCCCCCCGAAAAAAAAGACAAGAGAAACACTTCCCTACACACTTTTAGGGTTCTTGTATGAGTAATAAAGATCAATGGAGCATGTGTGTGTTAATGCTAACGGGTGCACGTGCAGAGGTGTGCATGTGTCTTATTCTTACCCTCGGTGTTGCAGGGCAAAGCTTTGCCTCCTCTGACCCTGACGGAGGAGCATGTCGGGGTCGTAACCCAGGCAACAGCCTCTGATCCTGGGTCAGCCTTCATTGCCACGGCGACCCGGTACTTACAGGCAAACAGCAGCCCTGTGATGGTGTGATGGGTGCCCTGGAGAGAGAAAATTAAGTGAAGTTAGTAATAAAAAGAGAGACATTACAGTGTAAGCTGTACACGGATGGTTGTTAAAACCGACGTATTACAAGGTTCCTTAAAATATACATATTACCTCGACTTTTGTTTGGGAACCTGTCTCTTATAAGCAGCTCGTTCCATGTTAAAATAAACACTGCCGCCTGAAGCGGTACTTGGCAGCTTTGCAGTTGGCGAGAAATGGCTTAACCGTTTAAAAAAGGCTGAACTTCAGCTAACAGAAATCACAGTCAGTGACTTCAGCAAATTCCACACAGCACTTTGATATTTATCAAACAACTGGGCCTGTGATCATTTCGGATGAAAGGTTACCACTGGGACGAGATCTAACGTTGGTGAGTCCATTTTGTAAACTAGACTCACAGTGCTGCGGGCAGACATGACACAGCATACACTCTACCAGCCGATCCTTTAAAAAACGTGTCTCTCTGTCTCAGTTTCAGTTCATGATTTGTTTTTGTTTTTTTAAAAGAGGCATTAAGTAGCTATTTGTTTTATTTAATTTTGATGACACAATTAATGGTTGGTGCTCATTGCTGATGTGATTCTGCAAGACGCATCCTCAAAGATCAGTCGTTTCAGTCTCTGCAACACTCGCAGGCAGGCGATGGCAGAGAGACGAGGTTACGCAAAGACAGCAGATGAGCGCATTCCAGGCGGATTTGAGTTATGGTGATGAAATCTGATCTTTGATACACACATAACAGACAATGCTCACACAGAAAGGAGACATCTGAACACAACTTCAGGATCACAGAGACACATAAAATCAGCCAGAATAGTTTTACCTGCACAGCTGTTGTTCTCTCTGTGCTTGTGAAGTTAGCACTGCAGGTATGTGGACGCCACCGCAAAACGTAAGGACCAGGGTGTCGCTGTCTGCCTGTGGGGTAGAAAAAGCAAAGAGAGAGATTGACACACAATACATAAGTGATTGCTTTTATCCGTGTCATGATGAATTATACTGAAACACGAGATAAATAAGGTCTTAAAGGGCCTTTTTATGATTAACAAACACTTTTCACAATGACCATAATGAAAGACATTACCCAAAATTAGTGTTATGTGTTAGTTAACGAGCTATGTTTTTAATTGATTATATATGATATGTTTTTGACCAGTTGCTATAATATAAGCAGGATCATACCTTCTACGCCTGTCTGTTCCGTGATGAACAAATGTTTGAGTGTCTGTTTTCAGTCATTAAATACAGTCGGTAAGTAAGTAAGCTGTCTACCCACCATGGTTCGGCCACTTCCAGAACACCTTGACCTGCAGCTGGTCATCGTGGTAATGTGGGGCAGCCACCTCCAGTCGCAGGTTGCCAGGGGTGACGGGAGGAAGGGGGGATTCAGGGTGAGGCAGAGAGGAGGAGTGGGGGAGGTCAGAGGAAGAAGACGAGGAGGATGAGACGGAAGGAGAGGAGGGGAGAGACGATGAAGACAAGGAAGAAGGGAGCTCATTGGAGAAGTCTTCGCCTTTGGTGGAGGAGAGGAGAGGAGAGGAGAGGAGAGGAGAGTGTTACCAGTGGCTGATTTAAAGTTTTTCTTTAGATTGTAAAAAATGGGGAAACAAACATACTGTGATGATATTAAATGGGTTTTTGTGTCCATCTTAAAAAACATTCATTATTTTTTTGTTGTACGCCTACAGTAGCTGTTCTGAATAGCTGGCAACATCACAAAAGCACATCACATCAATGACTGGATGTATGAAACTTTTTATATGGCATGTCAAGTTTATAAATGTATTATATTGTGCTGGGAATCATAATGTGGGTACGAGAGTGCAGCTGGTAGCAAGCTTTCCCGTTCAGCACTAATTGGCTTTATCTGCCCTCACTGACCCTCATTAGCATTGAGTGAAGCCAGACCAATACAGACTGTGTCAAATATTAATACTGCTAAATTATAAATGGCAATATGTTCCATATAAAATTGTTGGTATGTGGTTTGATAATTGAGCTGCAGCTGGCTATAATCCTCTGCTGGGCTGACCGACAGGTCACCTATAAATACCTCTGTTGCCTGGACGACTATTAACATCGCCACTTTCCACAGTATGTGAGTGTTTAAACGGTGCAGCTGTTGCGAGGCAAAATATGCTGACAGTCAGCAAACGCAGCAGCTCTGACTAATAATAATGTATGGCTCTGTTAAGGAACGGTTGCTGTGGACCATACATACAGTGTGTACTAATGGCACAGCAAGTTAATGTGCTGTTTTTGAAAAGAACAGTGTTCTTGAGGCAGTCTCTATTTGAGGTAGGGTTACTTCAGGAGACTTTAGGTGGCTGCATTGTTGAATCACGGGGACACAAACAGCACAGCTACAGTTTACACCATCCATCCATCCATCCATCCACCCATCCATTATTTATAGTCCCTCACAAAACAAAACTGTACAAAAAACCTACTGGAGTGTTGATGCCCTCCTAAAAACTATTAATTTCTGACTTTACATCTTAAAATCATCTTAAGACATGACCATACAAACTAAGAGTCAATGATGCAAAAGCTGGATTCATTATTCGTAATATGAAACTGCATACATTTGAATTCCAAATAATCACTCCTAGAGGTGAACTACAGCTGTTGTGATAAAGCAGAGCTCATCCAAGAGGCCTCTTCAGTGAGGGAACTGAAGAGGCCTCTTGGATGGAACTCGAAATGTCTTCAGGAAAGTCCAGTGGCCTACAACATGACCTGGATGGCTGAGAACCTTTACCAATATCTCATGAAAAAGATATTTACCTGTATGAGTTATTGTGGTGAAGACAATTTGGGCTCTGGGACTTTTCAACCTCTTCTGACCCCAGTAGGCCACGGCCTGGACTGACAGGAAGTAGGAAGTAGCAGGCAACAGACCCTGCAGCCACAGCTCACACTGCGCCTACAACACATTTTTTTATCAGTGGTTTATTTCCTTCTTCTGTCTGTCAGTCTGACTTACAGAAGTAATACCAAATGAAACCAATTAACTCTTGTAAACGTGTGTGAAAAACATCCTAAAATTCAATCACCACTGGTAGCCAGCACAGTTACTGCAACCATCTTCAATGTCCTTCCTGTCCTCATCATCATGCTGAGTGTTGTGCGTGCCCTGCGCTGTGACTGACAGTCCCAGACCTGTTCTGCATTAGCCCACTGTTTGACTGACAGCTCATTAACAGGCTCTTAGTCAGTCAGGTCCGTCTATCTGTGTGGATTCGAGCTAGTCACAACAAAGAGATGCTCGGACGATAACAAGTCTGCGTGTGCATATGTGTGTGTGAGTGTGTGTGTGTGTGGCTCTGTATGTGTGTACACTTAAGACAGAATGAGGCAAAAGCAAGTTAAAAGCAGTTTCTTGGTGACCTGCAGACAAAGTGGGGTTGAAGTATTTCCATTACGCTCGAGATAGACAAAACATATGGCCTGCACAGCTGTGTCTGTGTATTTGTGACACACAGACAGTGAGAGAAGCCTGGACTTCTATTTTGGAGTATAATGTCAGTGGACATTATATATAAGAAGCTGATGTATATTTAAAAGCACTGATTCAGCAGAGGTTTTTTCCATGTTTGAGAACTTCCTCCAATTTCTCCCTTTCACTTCAGCTTTAAGGCTTAATCCCTCCAGTCCTGCATACATTCCTGATTGACAGGATATAAGCTTTATACACATCTAGGGAGTGTATTATGGTGTGCTAATGGAGAGCAATAAAATATCAATGCTCTCCGTAATATGGGAACTATTCTAGACAGCGTAGAGATGTTATTCTGGCTCCCCGTCTACCTGTTGTGATGCCGCTGCTGTCTGTCCATGTGTGTGTAGATGCAGCTGCAAGTAGGAAACACTAGTTAGGGGGCCTCATTTAAATTCCAGGCCTCCCAACCAAGCAGAACAGAGGAGCAGACTACAGATAAATGGCTCCACCAGGCTCAGTCTGGGATCGCCATCACTACTTAGGATAGCCAGGTCCATATGAGAGCACTCGCATTCAAACCTTGAAGCTCCGATGTTTATGTTTTTAATTTTTTGCCCCTTTTTTTCTTCAAGCGAATGTTAACCTGAGAGTTGAACATTTGGAGTGCGCTTAAGCCGAAGGATGCTGTGCAAAGGGAGATAAGATGTTCAGTCACTACACAGGCAATCATAAGTGTTGCGTCAAAGCAGTAATATCTGCATTGTTAACCGTGATTATGGGTATTTTGCTGCTGATGACTGGACTTAGGTGCATTCTGAACTTATTACATCATCCTCGCACCTATAATCATAATAGCAAAATCCACCTTCTTAACTGTTATTGTTGCATTAAACATAAAGCCGCTGCATTTCTCAAGAAGTTCCTCCTTGAATTGAGCAACAACAACAGTTCCATTTATGACTCTGTAGAAAAACCTCACATCCCGTCATTCTCTTCGGTGATAGCTGATACGCTCCCTCACTAATGCCCTCAGTGACTGGCATGTTGTCAGTACATTCCCAGATGCTTCGACTTAAGTTAAACGCGTTATCAGAACGCACGAAAAGCCACCCATCTCGGTTGTAAGTCAATCTACATGTCTGAGCTGTCGTGTCATTTCACCGCTGTAAAGGCCTCACTCTAACAAAGTTATGTCCCATGAAGTTAATGGTATGTCTGTCTGACTGAGGAACATATGCACACAAACGTCTGCAAAAGTAAGAGGAAAGCAGGCCGAACAGTGATGCTCGGGTGAGTACGTCAAAACCAGATCTGAAGTGGTGAACATTTTACAATAGTTTTGGTAAATATATCAGCATGTTACAATATGAAAACCACATCTAGAAAAACTTGATTATGTTTCACTAACTCTAGTGGGATGTAAGTTTTAAGTACCGAAGTTTAGCAACTATGCAGAAAAGCAAAAGCAGGTTTTTTTCATTGCCTCATTTTTGATCATTTAGGACATTTTCTCCGCCTAATTCCTGGACGCAGGTGGTTTGGCAGGACATTCATTAACTTGAGATAATCACTAAATGTCCAATATCAAAGGGGAATCCAGTATTTTTTAAACCTGGGCCCTATATTTACATGTTTTGGTGTGTAAATGTTTCATACTTTGGTGCAAATATGGGAGTGTGCAAGCCTTTAGACAATGTGCAGAAATCAAAATACAGTTATATATCAATTCTATCAATCAATGCTACACAGTGATGGTTGAGAGCAGCATAATTGTAGGCATCCTAATGTATTTAATCTCTACAGTATTTCCTTTAATACAATGTAATTAAAGTGTTAAAATATGATTTTTGCAGAAAAAGTATAACTTCTACATTCAAATCCTTAGAATGGCAACTATTCCTTCTCCCTTATTTAAATGATAGAATATAAGAAAATGCAAATATTTTTCATTTTAAAGTTTTACTTTACTTCGATGTCTCCTACTGCACTGTTAAGTCCACTCTCAGTTTAGCTGCACATGAGGCTAAACATTTCCACATCACACTTGTGTATGCTGAATGTTGTCCAAACTGTTTGTGATGTCACAAATCATGCTTGTGGCCCCACCTTTTCAAATCAAATTTTCAATAAACACAGAGCAAACGTACACTTTCAGCACTGATTGTGAAAACAGCCTTTTAGTGTCGACGTCTGCACATTCATCATTCTGCACGGTGAAGCTCAAACATTCAACGGTAGGAACAAGAAGTAAACACATATTCTAGACTGAAGGGGGAGTTTATAAAAATGTTTCCTTACCCCCTGAGTCACTCTGCTGTTGCTCTCCTTTTTACCCTGTTCTGGCGTGCGTGACTGTGCAGGGCGTGTGTGCATGTTACTGTGCACTGTATGTGTGTGTGCGTGCAGAGTGTGTGCGTGTTTGTGCACTGTGTGTTCATGTCGAGGCATCCAGGTGACTCTGTAGTTGTGGACTGGCAGGTCTCCCTCTCTGGGGGGCTCCCAGCTTAATAAGACCGCCACTGTGACCCCACTTCCCCTCGACCTGAGGAGAGACAGCTGCAAGTCAAACAACGTCACAACCTGGATGTAAACAAATTCATGGTAATGAAGCAGAAAGAAAGGTACTTCCTCAGAAGCTTAGACAGAAATGTTGTATAACACTTTGCAGCGAGGGGCAATAAAATAGATCAAATACTTGCGTTAAGTGTTTGGTTAGCTATCTCTCATTTATTCTATGTCTGCGCAGTATAGCCTCAAACATTTATGACCATGTTGAACAGAAGCTACAATTTAAATCCTTACCTCTGTTATTAAATGTGTATTGGAATTTCTCTGCTGATCCAAGACATGGTCTGAACTTTATATGACCTTGTTTAGCATTACTGCACACAAATAGAAAACACACTGCAATATATGATTGAACAAGGATGCACTGTAATTTGCATCAGTCGGATAGCGACTATCCGTCGGACCACATTTTAAGACTAATTGCCCACATCTGCAGCTCGCAGCTCTGAAAGAATGCTTAGCAACTAACCAGGCAAGGAACACAGCAAAGAAATAAATCTATTCAAAGGGGACTTACAATATTTTTAAACACGGGCCTTATATTTACATGTTTTGGTGTGTAAATGATTCATATTAGCCAAAGGTTTTGGAATTGGACCAGTGGATATCACTGGACGAGTAGACCTCTGCTGGGAGCTGCAACACAGCTGCACTGGCTGCAACATGATCCTTTGGGGCAACTATGACTGTCAGAGGTACGTCCACTGCAAGCGCTTGCCCCTGACAGGCTGAGGTTGTTATTCAAAGTGTCTGCCAGCATTACAGAAACTATTCCAGAGAAAATATTTTAAAATATTTTTTGTAACTAGAAACACAAGTCTCTTTCAAGGAAGAGTCTTGATCTGAAATATCGTGTCTCATCTAGATGGTCAAAATCAGTTAAATATTCAGCAACGACAGTGGAAATCAATCCTTGCAAGTAGTTTATCTATATTAATCTAGTAATTGTTTCTGCCATGTTTTCAGAGACTTAGAATAACAACCTCAGCCTGTCCGTGGCAAGAACAAGCACTTTCAGTGGATGTTACTTTGACTGTCGCAGTTGCCCAAAGGATTACATTGCAGCCATTGCAGCTGTGTCACGGCTGTCATTTGAGGAGATCTACAGGATAGATTATAAAACTGTTGGTAAGTATGAATCTATTACAAAGCAAAACATATAAGCATAGGGCCTACGTGTAAAAATACCAGAATTCCCCATTAATCATCTTTAATTTGGTGAGATAGCCTACCTCTCTGTGAACTGTGCATCTGGTGGTGAACCCGTGTAGTCTAAAGTCTGGTTGCTGACTCTGACATTATATGGAAGTTCTGGAGGTGAGGGGTCTGCAGAAAGAGATGGTCAGAGAAAAAGATATCAAGAAAGAAATGGCAGAAGTTACCATCAAAATAATAAATGAAGCTTGTTTTTCAGCCCTGCATGTCTCCACCATAAATATATTGCATACAGACAGCCAGACAAGAAGAAGTCTGCAGATCGTGTTGTTTGTCATATATTGTCCCAGTGGCAAGGAAACATTAAGACTATATGAAGATTTTGTGAAGACTAATTGAGGTTAGTATCATTATTCCCACAAAGTCCAGGGCGTTTACCAACTTGACTGAATTGTCTAATAACTTGATTTTAATGCGCTGCAGTGGAGAAAATCTAGAAACCATTCCGGGGGGGAAGGCTAATTTCCTCCTGGTCGTATTCAAGTCTACAAAGATTAGATTAGATTAACAGCATCAAAGCTGAGCGATACCAGAGAGCCCTGAAGCGTTCATTTTCAGTAGCTACCACAACACAGACCAAAGGCGACCACCACTAAGTTATTGTTGCCTCTGAGATTAAATCCGGAGGTCACTCGCTCTTTCAACACTGGCTCTGTGTCTCATTAGAACCTCGAACCCCAATCCTTTATTTGATTAAAACTACAAAATGCATCTGATTAGAACTACAACCCCCATGGCAGGCCTCCCACAGGCCACGGACTGCGCTTGGCTGACCCAGCTGCAGAGATCAAAGTTAGGGCAACATATCAGGGCTGCGAGACCTGGCCTGCATGTGTGGTTTTCCTTTGGACCAAGAAGGGTGTCTCTCAGTGCCAACAGTAATTGAACCAAACTCGTTCTTCTCCAAAGCCTTTTTCATTATTTGCATCTTCCTCAATCAACTAATTCCAGTGCATTGTTTCATGAGATGAAGACACAAAGATGAGTTTTCAGATCCAGACATTCCCTCCTAATTACTGCTGGCAGGTCGTGTGCAACCCCAACATCTGAATGAGCAGGAAAAGGGGATTTTCATATTCAAATTCTCTCTCTGGTTCAGATCAGGTCACAGTGGAGAAACTTCAACCATCCTGACATCTGCCAGCTTCCTGATTTGTGACCCCTGACCTCCAGCCCCTGACTAATCAGCCCAATGAACTGGAAACACAAGACTCTGACTACGATCAGATGGTATTTAGAATGTCAAAGTGTGTCTTTAACCTTTAACCCCAGCCTCAAATATGTACAAAGGGCACACATGCATACATACACACACACACACAAAGTTAAAGGAATAATTCAATGTTTTTTTAAGCTTCCTTGCTCCAAAGATGAGAATATAGACTACACCAGTAACTGAATGTTACTACTCAAACACTATACTTAAGCACAATTTTAAAGTCCTTTACTTGAGTATCTCCACTTTCTGCTAATTTGTAATTCTACTCAACTACATTTTGAAGGCAAATATTGTACTTTTTACTCCACCATTTATTTGACGACTTGGATCCAATAGTCAATCGACCTATAGTATACTGTGTAGACACACGTAAATAAATGTATACTTTATTTGTACATTTGATACTTGAGAAAATGTTGAGCCAAAAAATAACTTTTGACACTTGTATATTAAATATTAGATATTCTAAGCCTTTTGGTCAAGTACTATTATTGTTAGCACTTTTACCAAAGCAATATTTCATCTTACTTTTATTTATCATGACTTGTAGATACCACTCTCATTTCTGTCTGCTGCACATAAGGCCACAGCTAGCCAGCACCTAGCTAGCATGGCTTAACAACACTCAAGTGTGAAAACTACAGTTTGTGGTGTCTGTGAGTCAGGTTTGAAACTGGTTGCTTGCTTGGTAGCCAGCAGTCAACTAGCCAAGCTTAGCATAAAGAGACTGGAAGTGGGGGGGAACAGCTAACTTTCCATCTAAATGTAACAAAATCTGCATCTCAAAGCATACAGGAGGAATTGAGTTTGCCCTCAGCCTAATAATAACAACATCATCAACATAATAATAACATGTGTATTGTATTATTTGAACAATGATGAAATGTGATGATGATGAATTGACATGCCCGAAATAAACAACATAAACATAAACAATAATAATATCAGTAACCCACATAAGCCCCTGTATAAAGCACAAACTGTAGCTTTCACAATTTGTTATTTATGCTAAAATAAGCAAACCGGCTACTTGTTAAATCCTTAATGTGGTGCTTCTGGTGGGTGTAACAGCAACCTTAGGCCACTGATATACACACTTCTCAAATCTGAACAACAGATAGTGCAAACCTGCGCATAAAGCAAGCTGTTTGGTTGATCCAGCATGATATCCGGATATTTTCTCGAGTGTGGGTTTACATGTCAGAATAGTGACACTATTTCCACAAGTGATCATCTCTCAATCTCTCATTAAGTGACTTACATTTGCCGATCTTATAATTGCCCCATCTGTTGCACGGATAGGGTGTTTTTTCTTTTGTCAGAGTTTTCTTTGGCTGCGTGTGTTACAACCTCAATCTTCAAGCATAAAAACAGACGACTTTTTGTATTCACTTAGATGGGAGCAAGCGCCATTCTAGCTTTAAAGGTCATGAGAGTGGCACCAGTCTTCTCATCTAACGCTCAGCAATAACGCCAATGAGATTTTTTCACAAAAGGTCCAAATATGTCTTAAACAAGTTGCATATTATCTAAACTCCATTAGAAGCCTGGAGAAATTGACTTTTTGGTGTTTTGTTGAAGACGGTGGAAAATGCTATCTCAGACACCTCTTCATAATCTCCCATAAGTGCTCAATTGATAAAGAACCTTTTTCCAAAGCTCGGTCCAACCTGAAGTCATTATTCACATACAAACATGCTTTAGCCAATCCTGGCAGGGGATTCATATCACTAGCCAATCCTGGCGCAACACCAATATGACCTAAGTCTGCTAAGCATTAGAGTGAGGACCTCCTACAGTGTGTGTGCGTGTGTGTGTGTGTGTGTGTGCCTTTCTTACTCTCACTTTCACCCTCTCTCACTGACCCACTCCAGGGATTTCACTCTGGCACTAAACCGATGTGTTCAGTATACGTTTGTGCGTGTCCGTACAGTATGTGTGAATATGTGCAAGTGCAGTTATGTGTGTATTTTCAGTTTCCTGTCCGTGTTTTATGGACTGGCTGATGGTTCTCCTGCTGTGTGTACCTTATCCATCAACTCTGAGTGAAAGAGAGAGAAAGAACAGGGAAGGACAGGAAGGGAAGGGTTCCTGAGTTTCAGACGCTTCCTCAGAGGGGTGTAATATCTCTCGTAAAATGACACAAATGGAACGCAAGAATCTGTGTTTTGCTCAGTGTCTCATGACAGAATATCAAAATTCACAGACAGGTTACGGGAACAAGCAGAAGGAATCATCACTCTCTGAGGAACAGTCATAACAGCCCTCTGAAGAAAATTAGTGCACGTGTTCAGACTGTATTACCTTTACTGGAGATGTAGTGTTTGCTGGGTGTGGTGAAGCCTCTGCTGCCGTGGCTGTTGATGGCTGCGACTCTGAACTGGTACCAGCGCTGAGATCTCAAGTCCGACAGAACCACGTCCTCAGACAGGGTCTGTCAAATGACACGAAAATACTTTTTGTTAAAGATTTTTGGACAGATATGAGAGTGCTATGGACCATGTCATCTATCTTGGCGGGAAAGCAAATATTCATGCTTTTTGGGTTTATTTCTGAGGGAAAGAAGGGTATATTTCCTGTGCCAAGTTCTTGTAAACTTTCACAGTGGAACAATAGAAACTGGTATAGTTCGCACATGGACTTGAACAGGAAGGCTCCACAGCTGATCGTTAAAACCGACCCGAGCATCATTGGTACCCAAGCTGCCAATCTCCCAAGCATCAGTGATATTGGTGAGGTGAGATGTCTGCACGAAGCTCAAAGGATACTAAAAGTGCCAGCCCAGCCACAGCCTGTTCATCCTGCTGCCATCTGACAAGAGATACAGAAGTATCCGCTCCCGCAACACCAAACTATGAGCAGCTTCTTTCCTTGGGATGGGAGACTTTTCTCGTCCTCCACAGTCCATCAAGAACAGTTTGTTTGTGTGACTTTATTATCAATTATCAATTCATTTGTATCATTGTTTTTTGTGTGATTGCAGCTTACAGCTAGGGTTTTGTAATTTGTCTTTTGTTTTTACATTGACAATTAAATTAATCCTATAACTTGAAATCGCTGTTATTATAATTATCTTCAGCTATAGAAAACAGCTCACTTAAATCCAAGCAAACATTTTCTGTCATGTCTCACAAATTCATATCATATCTTCCTTCAAAAAGGATGACATAGCCTGGTGTACTTTTACACATATAAGTTTCAGAGTCAATGAGCTGGAAAGTCAGATGAACACAGTCGGACTGGAATCCCGTCGGATAATAGTGAAATTAAACGATATGCCAAAATTATGGTTAAAACTGCTAAACATTCACATGTTTTGTCTAACTGACAGTGCAAATGTAATCACTGCTTAAAATCTACTCATCCACACACACACACACACACACACACACACACAGACACGAGCTGCCATCTATTTAAGTCTATAATGAGCGTTCAGTCATTCAGACTCAGCCGGTGGAACGACTGTGGCTGCCTGTGGTTCCTTTTTAAGCTCTGCTTATTTACCTAACCTCACACAGGCACACACACACATGGACGTACGGTGCACACACACACACACACACACATGCAGATGTACGGTTTACCCTGGCAGAATGGGAGACTGGCTGGGGTGGAGAGGTTTAGACAGCAAGGCAGCAGACGGATGAGGTGGAAACAGAGTCTAACATCCATCTCCATAGCTGAGAAGTTTCATCATTCGAGGCAAATTGAGAGTTATGAGGTAAAGATATGTTACAAACTTTGTGGCTGTGCTCCACTGTTAAAGGCACAGGGAACCATCTTTACAGCTTCAGTGACTCATGGGACGTTGGTTTCTTTTAGCAATTAGCCTCCTGACATCAACAATACCACAGCGAGTGCCCCCCAATAACATAGAGAGGTCGGCATTAACAGTTTGATAAAGTATCTCTCCAAAAAACAATAAAACAAACAGTAAGCAGTCACTGTATGCCTCACAACTCATACATAATGGATATTTGTTTCTTTCTAAATCGTCCAAGTTTTCAATATCTCAAACCTTCTAAAGGTCAAATAAGGACGAAGGATAAAAGGTGAGAGGATGCTGCTGACTGTAGTTACCATGGCAACGGTTGTCCATGGAGAGGCGTGGTCTTCACTTGGATGAATCCCGACGTTCCAGCGGGACTGGAGCATGTAAACGATCGGCTCCACACTGACGTTGAACTTTGACACCCAGGCCACCTTCACATGACCCTCTGAGTCCTCCACGAAGCTCATCTCTCTGCGGGGCTTCAGTGGAACGCCTGGAGGAGAGAGAAGAGGAGAAGACATCAGTTCATTTATCATATTTTTATTAAGGAGTGGTTAACAGAAAAAAGATTATATTTGACAGGTAATGTAAAGCTAAATTATAAACTTCGCTCAAACAATAAATTGCTATGGCTGCCCAATCTCCGCCACAGAGGCGTCTGAGGCAGTTTGCCCTCCTGTCTAGATCCACACAGGCTTTAGCTGGAGCTGTTAAACCACGCCGGGGCTGTCTGAGGCTTCAGATGCAGTCAGGCAGGCAGTATTTAAGGATCTTTATTGCATTAAATTCCATTTAATTCATTTGGCAGGCACTTTTGACCAAACAGACTCACAATATTGACATTTAAACACCATAGGAACAAGCTAGATGTCATCAAGCACCGAGGGAACATCCCTCCCAAAGAAACAACTCAAGGCCTGCTCAGTGTTTTGAGTACTGCAACACTGGTGGTCAGTCAGAACAGTAATTGTTTTTTTCAAGGAGACCTATTATGCTTGTTTTTTTTCACATTTCCTCCAGTGTTTTCTATAGTTCCTTGGGTATGTAAAACATCTTAAAGAGGCCAAAGTCCACACCAATAGAAGCTCTTCTCTCCCACAGAGAAACACTGATCCACACTTTGTCACCATGTCACACATTTGCATAATCTAGTTTGGCACAAAGTAATTGTTTTAGCATTGTTTAGCTGCTCTGTTGGTGCTAGTGGTGCTGGCTCAGGTGTGTGTGAGCTGACCAATCAAAGCAGACTGGGTATTTGGGAGGGAGTTCTTAAAGAGACAGGAGCTTAAACAGAGCGTTGCAGACAGAGGGGGAATAAGGTGCTGCAGTACTGGACAGTATGAGAAAACTGATGTCTTGTTTTGAGCACTAAACCATGTAACTGTACTTATTTTTATGGCTTTCTGGATAGGAAGCCTTCAGAGATGATAGGAAACGGGTTGAGAGGGAGAGGGAATGTCATGCAACAAAGGGCTATAAGTCACCAACCCTGGGCCGCTGCAACGAGGATAAGCCTCTGTACTTGGGTCCCATGCTCTACCAACTTAGCTACTGGGGCACCCATGTAAACCTATTCTAGTAGTAACCAAATATAAAATGATGAATCTGAAATGAGCATAACTAACTTCAGCCCGTTGTCATGCTTACTGGAACAATCAAACACTCCTTCAAACTATTTCCATCAGCTTAGCAGCCGCCTATAATAGAGCCCACAAGAGGTTACAAACAAGTCCTAACCAGCTGCGAGGAACATGCCTTTACCTTTATATAGATTTGCCGGGGCTTGGCAAGTGTGTCCACAGCCATTAGAGCAGCATTTCCTGGGGGAGGGACAGTGCTGGTCCGACGAGCAGCTCTCCACACAGGCAGCAGCAAACCCAGTGGCTCGCTGAGGCGGAGGGCAGTCTCCCTGACGGGACGACCTCAGAGAGGTCAGAAACTCCCTGCTGGTCACACACTCTGTCTGCTTCTGAGAGAAAGAACAGGGGGGGAATTGTTATTACTACAGCTGACACATAACGGAAATAATACGTAATGTATGAACACACACATGAGGGCAGAAAAACACACAGAGGAGGTGAAAGTGTTTCCTTTGGTAAACTCCTGCTGACTTTTAAGGCAGCTCTTGAGATCTGGTCTGAAAGGGGGGTGCATGTGTGTCTAACCATGTGTGTGTGCATGTGCGTGCGTGTGCGTCTCTCAATGTCTATGCACATGGCTGCAGATCAGCAAAAATGTAAACACAAGCTTTAGCTAATAACTCTGAATTACCCTGTGTTCCTAACCAGCCAGCCAGTCATCCGTCCAGCCAGTAACATGCTTCAGCTATTGTGATGAAACACTAATCTGAAGACCACAGCGACTGGCTTCACAAATAATCATTTAGGGGCCACACACACAAAATACACATGCACACTCTCAAATATATACGTTTAAGAGCTCACAAACATGTTTTTCATAACACAAGCTTTCACAAGCACACACGGGAACGCTCGGGAAAAAAACTGCTTCACACTGTGCCAACAAAAGCAAGTTTCTGGACCAGGTGGAGTGACACCGCCACCGAGGGTGTTGTGACTTACACACACGAAAACACACACGTGCACACACTCTTTCTGTCTTACCTCACAGGACTTTGGAGAGAGAACCTTCCTGGTTTCCCACAGATCTTTGCAAGGCTGAAGGCACTGCACATAAACAAAAACGAAAAGAAATAAAACATGAGTCTTGGAGGTACAGTCAACTAAGGGTGTTAGAGTTTACACTTTTCATCACACGTAAGTAAAAAACTAAATGTGTGCATCAACACTTCTTAAAGCAATGGTTAAACATTTTTTTGAAATGTTTTAAAATTGCCATATATTTCTTTTTGATTCACGACGATTGGGAATGATCATTTTCGCATCACAATATTAATTTCAAATCAAATCCTGATGATGTGACATTTGCTTTTCTACAATCTTAATCAAAGACCTTGAAAAAACCTTGATTCTATCCACTCGTATAAGAGCGGTCTCAATCTTCTACACTCTACACTTCAACTCTACGACAGAAAGCAAAAATAAGCATATTTCCCAAATTGTCTGATTTTTCCTTTAAACAGCTGAAAAAAAGAACGTGTTAGAAGAGGGATAAACAACAAAGCGACAGTGGGTTTTAGACTAAGTTTTTAGCTTTCAAGCAGGTAGGGAACACAAAGAAGCACACACTCCTAAAAGCACACATGCACACACTCATCTGGTTTGCCACCTCAGTGAACTGGTGAATGATGGCTCTTACCAAATTAAAACCAGACAACATATAAAAACTGCGGTTTCACCCCCAACCTCCTCCCCCCTGCTCTCCCTCTCCCTCTGTCTGTCTCCCTCCGTGTGCCTGGCTTCAATCATTTCTACAATTTATTCCATCGCACTGATTCCAGAGGAACAAATGGAATCAACAAAAAGCCATAAAAGCTTCATCTTTAAACAAATAAAGGGCTACTGTTGGATGACAGAGTCTCCAAAAGCTGTGTTAAAAAGGCTCATTTGCAGACTGATGTATTATAAATATTCCAAATGTCAAGTGTGGTCTTAGGGTTATCATCACACTTGAGCACCGCATTTAAGACCACATAAACGTTCGTTTTATGTACAAAATGAAGTGCAAATACTACAAACTTGTCACTGGAACTGTACAGCATCAACAAACCAAAGCCAGTGAAGCCACATGTGCTAGTTTTTAACCTCTGGGACATAAAATGGAGTCTCAGCGAGGAGCGTGATAGCTGTTTAATGTTGTACCATCGGTTCATTAGATTCAAGTCATGGAAGAAAAAGTTTGAGTTAGCTTAAAGTGATACTCCACCCTGAAATCTCTCCGTGGAGTATTAAACACTGATCTGTAGGTCTGAAATGTGGGTGTAAGATGGTTGTAATTTGTTGGAGGAACGGAGGCTGCGGTCAGCTTAGGTTGCTGTAGGTTACAATGGATTCTAATAGTGATGACACACCGGAGAGAAACTGAAACTCCTTCTGTACTGCTTATCAAGATTATCACCATGCTTCAAAAACGTTTAAACCAATATCAACACATCTGTGTTTTCATATATTTTTTCTTGATTTTATAACCTTTATTTGTGGGTACTGCAATTATTTCACACTCTCTCACATACTACAAAATAAAATTTGCTGTCTTGCTATGACACAATTTACTTCCCTCTGTCCTCAGACATTAATCTGTAAAAGCTGGATAAGCACACATTTGAATTATGCAACTTTGAAATATAGAAGTTTATGCAACAGTTTCATGTGTAGTGTATTTTGAATAAGGAGTTACAGGTGGACCGTGCTATGAAATTATGACCAGATGTACAAGTCAAAGTGCAACACACATCTAGAGCTGCAGCGATTATTGGATTCACTGGTAAGTCAGTTGACACAAAATTCATCAGCATATATTTTGATAATAACGCGATCATTTTGAGCCATTTTATAGTAAGAAATGCCAACAGTTCTCTGGATTCAGCTTCTCAAATTTGTTTTTTTAAAGGAATATGTTTAAGTTTTGGACTGCTGGTCGGACAGAACAGCACATATTGAGATGTCACCTTGGGCTCAGGGAAATAAAGATTGAGCATTTTTCACCATTTTATAACATTTTACATACCGAGCGAATAATCGAGAAAAAAAAATGTTTTAATGATGAAATGAAAATGATCATCGGTCGCAGATTACACACATCATATCACATGTCAAACAGGTGCCAGAATGCGTAACTCCGTCCATCCATCCATCTTCTTCCGCTTTTTCAGGGCCAGGTCGCAGGGGCAGCTGTCTGAGCAGGGACACCCAGACTTCCCTCTCCCCGGGCACTTTTTCCAGCTCTTCTGAGAGGTTCCCAAGGCATTCCTAGGCCAGGTCCCGAGGAAGGCGTCCAGGGGGCATCCGATACAGATGCCCGAGCCACCTCAGCTGGCTCCTCTCGATGTGGAGGAGCAGCGGCTCTACTCCGAGCTCTACTCTGCATTACACTCAGTGATGCGTAACTCATTGGAGAAAATGTGATAAAATTGCTGCTTTTCAGGAGAGTTGATGCAGTCAGTTCGTCAGTTTGTCAGGTTGCCAGTGTGTGGTCTTTCACAGGTGCTACTGATTTTGACAAGCGTCACTTGAGGCATCGCAACAAGTCTGGATGGCCTTTGTATTTAGAACATTATAAAATGGCTAGTTTGCTAATTAACCAAGATTAATACCTTGGCAAAAATACCATTTTGAAACATGCTGACCATAACAAAAGACAGCAATGATGTGCTGCGAGCTGCAGCTTCTTTTTTATTTATCTACATCTTTTACAGGACAGCAGAACAGGGCACATGTTATAATATCTTATTCAAAAGATATGATCACTGACCCCCACTTTTTTTATTGAACAGAGACAACATCCAATCAGACAAAGCAGCGTATAACCAGAGTCCTTTTGGTAAGTCCACAGACACAGACATTTCTGCCCTGCAACTGACCCAGGCTGCACACAGCTATTCAATACAGCCTCAACATGAGATATAGCTCGAGGACAACACAAAACTCCAGTAAGAATAAATAAAAAATGTGCCATGAGTATAACAGTTACATCTGAATCAACCAATCTACCAGGTGCCAGGATAAATGTAGTCAGACATTCCCTCTTTAAAGGCCAGAAAGGAGCTCAACACTCCTTGTTTGACTTGTTTGAAAATATTCTCTCCCCATTACTCATTTCAATTTAGCTATTACTTTCATTGGCCCAATCTTTTTCCTTAAAACAGCGTGGCTCACTCGCAAAGTTTCTTACGGGCTTGTCACATTAGGATCCATTAAAACTGCAGAGCTGACCGCAGCCATTGTTCTCCCTGAACAAGGAAATTACAAACCTTTTACAGCCGCCTTTGAAGCTTTTGTCTGTAAAGGATACAATTTGAGAGAAGTATCACTTTAACTTATTTTTCTTTTCTCTCCTCTGTAGGTTAATTATGCATTCCTCAAGGAGTCTGGGTATGAGGAGACAGGCAGATAATACAACACACACACACACACACACACACACGCACACGCATAATCACACAGTATTGTAACCAGACCCTGAAGTGTGATGTGTTTCTTCAAGGAACTCTCGTGGGTCTCTTCACTCAACCACGTGCTGCTAAGTTGTCAAAATCTCCCCCAAAAACACCTCATACACACACACACACACACACACACACACACACACACACACACACACACACACACACACACTTGCTTCCAAACCCAGCCCGCTCTGCACTCCCTCCTCCTCAGCTGCCACTTTGATCAGTTACAGACATGTTTAATTTCTCACTCCTCTCCACTCCACTCCTCTCATCCTTCATCCTCCCCAATTTCTCTCTCTTCCTCCCATCCCTTTTTATAATCCTCTGTTCTTTTTGTCTCCTGTCTCTCCTCCTGACCTCTCATCCCTGTTCTGCCTTCCTCTACTTCCTTCCTTGCCTCAGCTCGACACCTTCCCTATCCTTCTTCTTCTACTCTCCAGCCCTGTACCTAACCCACTGAAGGTCACAGGTGAGAGCTACCCGCACCGGAGGTTTTGTTGAGGTTACAGGCAGTCGTAGAAATTGTGCTTACGTGTAAATGTGGCACCCTGGTATGTTCATCCTGTTATTAAACATAGAGCAGCGTAGCTAGAGTTCTCAACAAATCCAAGTAAATCATCAGAATCAGGTGAAGGAGTTGTGCTCCATCAGCACTGAGATGATTTTTAATAGAAAGTAGGTTGGGTGTTGTGGTGAATGGAGGTATGGGATGCACACCACGTAATTACAATATCACAGGTTTGAGTCTTTTTCCTCTTATTGTCTCCACTGGGTGTTATCCAGTCCAAAACCCAAAGACTCTTCATGTACTTTAATGAAAGCCAAAGAAAAGCAATACATCCTGACACCTAAGAGGCTGGAATCAACAACATCAATATCTTTAAATTGAGACACTAATAAAAAAATCAAATACAGTAGGGCTTTTTTAAAATTTCACTCATAAGTAGGGCTGCAACTCAACTCAAAGTCTAATAACATGCAATTTCAAATGTCTTGCTCAAAGATGTTCAGTTTACTGAACCAGAAACTATAGTTGGTGATTCATTTAATAGTTGACTGCTAATCAATAAATATTTGCAGCTCTACATCGAGTATTTTTAGTAGTTTTACTGAAGTAATGAATGTGAATATTTATTAATTTACATGGTCAATAGAACAGCAGGGAGAGAGAGGTGAGAGAAGGGAGGGGAAAGGGGGAGTCAAGGCTAATAGATTTAAGATGAAAACACTTGTGATATGTAGAGGGTACACACCTTACACTCTCAAATATCACCTGGATGTTGTAAATCATTTAAAGTACCAGCACTGTATTTGTGTAAGAGGAGCTGAGAGACGGACGAACAATTTGGCCTTGAAGGCGACATGATGAGTTATGTGTGTGAGAGAGACACACAGCAGAGGTCAGAGATGTTACTGTTTAACACACCAACACACTGTAACAACAGTGCCCAGATTAATGACCATGTACGTGTCCGTGTGTGTGCACAGTGTGCACTGGTGCTCCTCAGATATCTGTATAATAATTAATCACACACACATACACACACCTTGTCTCCCGGGCCCCCTGTGGCCTCTCCTGCTGTTTTATGGCCTCACCTGCCACGATAGAGGGATGACAGCCACACTCAGCGAGAGGGAGGAGAGGAAATGGGAGCAGGAGGGGAGGAGAGATGCGGTTTCGGAGTGGATAGAGGGGGGAGAAGAAGTGAGTGTCAGTTGAAAAGGAGAGAAGAGATGAAAGACAAATAGTGAAACAGGTCCAGGGAGAAGGTGGAGGGAGAGAGAGAGGGAGGGAGACAAAGGGAGACAGCGACAGGCCAGATGTGCTCACTCTCCACTCACAGTCACCAGTTCAGTGGGTGCAATGTGAAAAACTATTTATGTTAATTTATGTGTTCAGCTTGTCATCAGTTCAGAGCTTCGTTTCTATATTTTCTACCCTGCAGAACATATGTGCAGCATTCAGAACTGGATGTACTATTCTTTGATTTTTGGTGCCAAAAAGAACAGAAGCGCCGATATCAAACATTTTAAAATGCTGTTTTCAGTGCCGTGAATAGAGAACTCATCTACAGCGACCTTATCTTTTTTACATAGGAAGTCTGAGTAATTTAAATGTTCATCTTTGGCTATACAAGCTGATACAATAAAATTGTGTACATCCTGCGGTGTTAAACGTTCAACAAGGAAGTTTACCAGGGGCTGCCAGAATCAACAAAATATTAAAGGTCCTTATAGCCGCTTTACATGATGAAATATTACATAGATAGTTTAAGAACTATCTGATCAATCAATTAGACCTAATTAGTTGAATCCAGCTCCCTGTACTTCAAAAATTAAATCCATAACCAGCAGGTATTATGGCACAAGTCCTATCCCGAAAGCATTTTTAAACATCTTTCTGTAAATGCGAATGAACTGTGATGTCTCCATGAGTTATAATCATGGTGGATAGGTTAGAGTTGTACAAATGTAGCTATGACTGCATGCCTCACAGTGGTATCAGCAAGTATATCTCTTGAAGGTGAGACCAAATTTCAAATAAACCTTGTTGCAATAAAAGACTTTTTTTTTCTTCTGTAAAAAGCAGAAAATAACTTGAAAGTGATTTTCCACCAGCATTCCACCTTCAGCTATTTTAAGAACCAGAAAGCTCTGTCTGAAGTGAAGAACAACATCCTCTTCATGTTTTCTCCTACAAAGTTATTCAGCAGATTTCCTGCGAAATCTGACCTGGTGGCCCACATTTTAACATGCAGTCCAGTGGTTGGTGTCAAGTACTGAATGTGAGGTTAAAGCTGTTTTTGTAGAGATGATTTGTCGGTGCTACAGTGCTACATTCACCAGTGTAACACTGCCACTGTATACTGCATGTGCTGTATGTAAGATGAATCATCTTTTAAAAAAAAAAAAAACTGCATATCAAAATCACAACATATTTTGTTCGAAGTGTACTTTTATGCAAAATGAGATCCTACAGAGGACATGAATACGCTTTTGACTACTTTTTGAATTAGCACAGACACACACACACACACACACACACACCTACATATGCCGTAGGTATACACACTCACACACTTCAGGCTTTGTGGTAGATGAGCGAAAAGTAGCGGAACAAATTCCTAAAAATCCCTCCGAAAAGCATGTTAGACTTTAGCCAGACCTTTGGAAAAACATGAAGACCAACCAGAGCTAACTGAAGCCGGCGGCTTGTGGGCGGAGAGGAAAGGCTGAAGGAGAGAGAACAAAGGGAAAGAAAAAAGAGAACAGGAGGAGGAATATCAAGACAAATGCTTGGAGATAGCTCAGTGGTTAACTTCCTCACCTCTCAAACCACATGTGCCCACAATGACTGAATTCCCGCCAGAGCTTTCTCTCCCTCTCTCTCTCTCCATTTCCCTTAATATTTTTTTTTCTGTGCTTTGTCCCAATCTAAAATAAAACTACTAAAAGTCGATGACTACTATATTTTGGACATATAAAGGAAGAAAGTATGGACAAGAAAGAAATGATTTTGTTGGTACGGTGGCAGGTGGTGGACAAACTGCCTCATTTACACGACGTCTGTGAACATTTTAGAAGGTAAAATAAAAAACACAGGATCGGATTTGAGAACCTGGTATATTCCTTCAATTGCCCTGCGAGCATGAGCTGGCATTTCTGACAATATTTTGACAGAATTGGCGGTTACGGTGAAGTAAATGTAACAATTTCTCAACCAGACATTATATTTAAACACCGGACAAGTTTGAACAGCAGAGGGGATGGAAATGACTGTGGGAAAAGGAGGAGAAAGAAAAGGAATTAAAATTGATGTGTACGGCTAGAGAGCTGTTGTTTGCAGCTGTTGAACTGGGTAATCCAAATGAATGACTGAGATACTTTAAAATCTAAGGAGGAGTGCCCGATTGTTGAAACTCTCTCCAACATGTTCCCCTTCTATCATTTCCATCTACCTTTTGATTTTAACAATGTGATTAAAGGGTGGACAATCTAATGATTTTGGATCATGATCTTAAGGGTTTCCACAATCTTCTTTTTCGGTGAACTGTAGAGAATGTTCTCTTACTATTTGCTCTTAACTTCGCATATCTTCATTGATGAGCAGATCTGTGCTAGGTGAATAATCAGAGTGGCTCTTCCTCTTGGGTGTCGTATTGTAAACACTGCAACATGGTTATTTCAAATCCGCTGTCGCCAACAGGGCATTTCAGAATTGAGGGAAACAAAAATCACAGTTCAGATCAGGGACCATGATTGAGTTTAAATAGATTGTTAAATAGACCATTATTTGACCAGACCATAATATGTGATTGTCTATACATTGCAGCTGAGTGAGAAGCAAATGAGGCGAGAGTCAGAAACACCTGCAGTTCTGAGGCTAAGGTGCTCTGCTGGAAAACGTATGATGAAGCAGGGTGGATTGGTACACACTGCAGTAAGGGTTGTACCAAACTGTTGTGTTGAAGCTCCAACCTTAATGTATTGTTCATGAACTGTCGGCAGAGATCAAAAGAATAAGATTGTGGATACAAGCAGCTGAAAGAAATGTACTTTATGGTTTGTCTGATGGCCACCTGGACATCCCAGTGGATTTACAACAAACATGTGCAACTGGGAGGGAACCCAAGAGGAAACCAAGATAAGGGGGCGACAGAGAGAGACTGTATATCCCAGAGTGTAAAAAAGTCAACATCTAAATTTTGTTTGAACATTGTCAGAGAGTGTGTGCGTGTGCTTAGGATCCATCATTGCCCGGTAGGAAGGATAAAATGATTCAGGTCTACAGTCAGCAGCGGAGGCAAGATGGCAAGCAAGTGAGACAAGAGGCAAATGTCCATGAAGAGGAAAATCTTGCACCAAGTTGAGTGAAATGTAGAACCATGTTTCTGTTTCTTTCATCCGTTTACAGCGGCGAACTGAGCAGGTGAGTGGCTTGCAGGAGCACAGGAATAAGCGACACACGTCAGGCAGGGATCATATGGCACCTCTTCCTGTGTTGGGTTGCCGGTACCATGACACACGTCCCACAAGAAACTCAGACACTCCCATTTAAAATGGTTTCACTATGACAATTGGGAGATTTTTGGGGGGGGGGGAATAACAGATTGGGAGCACAGCGGGAGGAAGAGTTAAAAATAGGGAGACTCGCTCGAAAATTGGGAGTGTTGGCAGGTATGGATCCTGAGGGAGAGGGGTGGAACAAGACTTATTCCTGTGTTCTTTATACAAGAGCCAAACAGCCTCTAACAAACTGTTTGCATTAAGACCATAACACATACATGTGAGTACTTAGTTTGGGAAAGGTTGACTCATAGGAAGGGTAGTTCAGTTCGCTCAGTTACCCATTCAGTGTCTTGCGCAAGGGGCACGTTGACATGTGGCCAAGAGGCACTGGGGGTCGAACCGCCGACCCTGCATCAATCTCCGCGAGGCATACAGAACTATTCCAACTGCTATTACAAGTAATCTAAAGCTCTTCAGAGCAGATTATGAGGAATGAGGAAAAAGAGGATGATAAGATAAAGAGCAACAGCGACTTGATCGCTCTGCTCCTTTGTTCTGCATCAGAACTGTTTGTTAGTAGACATCCCGCTGATGCACGCACACCTGGTACACATTACTCCGTCTACTCTCTTTGTGTGTGTGTGTGAGAGAGAGAGAGAGAAGGAAAGAGATAAAAGAAGGAGATGGACAGATGGAGGAATTGAGTGAGGGCTGTAGTTCAGTTTTAGAGAACTCCCATGTGTGTTTCCATGAGAGTGAATTCACTGATGATGTGACACGAACCATATGTGTTGGGGCAACATCTGCCCTGTGTGTGTCTTTGTGTGTGTGTGTGTGTGTGTGTGTGTGTGTGTGTGTGTGTGTGTGTGTGTGTGTGTGTGTGTGTGTGTGTGTGTGCCGTCACTCGAGAGACTGTTGTGTAACAATAGCTCAGATAATACACCACAGTGGATGAAACAATGCTAACCTTTATCTGTTGTCCAATTTCTTTCATGTCTGTTTCTCCTATCCTGTTTTATTTGTATTGTTAAAGATGAGTCATTTTAGAGAAATGATGCTTTATCCTTTGTTAAATTCTTCTTTAAACATTCACGTAATAACTGTCAAATAACTGTCTCCTTTCATACAGTTTAGAAGAAGAAGAATATATCCTCGCAGAGTATTTGAATGATGAACTTTACAGTCACCTCAAAATTTGTATTCACTTTATATATTTAAGTTTTTCTGTTTTTTAACAACATGCTCCTGAGACGCAAAGACTGTAAATTATGACAGAAAAGGGAATTGAAATATCTGAAAATATCATATCTAGATACTTGTGAAATAACGGATTGTTGCAAGCTTTCAGCTTCTTAAGTGAAATCGATGACATGGGAAATTAAATAAATCCCTTCGTTTCACAGCGCACCATTCTGTGTGCGTGTGTGGGTGTGTGACTTGAGCGGACAGTTTGACTATGTGTTACAAATGTTCAAACTCAGTGAGAACAACCTAGTTCAGCGCCGCTCCAAGGCTGAGTAAGGACCCAAAGAAAGGAGTCGAGGGGAAAGTAATAGCAGTCCCCAAATTATTCTGTAAAAATCTCTGTCAGAAGTTATTGAGTGTGTTGCGCTGCCAAAAGCCTTTATGAGATCCTGCAGTGGAATGTAGGCTGAGACACATTTTGTTAGATTTGCCTTACTAATGGCCCTAAAATTGGGTTTATAAACATATGAAAAATGTAGCTCCCCAGAGAAAAAGTCTGAAAATCAAACTGTGCAGGAGAGTGTTTTTCCTGAAACAGATGAACAGCTCAGGACCAGTTGACTCACTACATCCTCCACTCTGACTCTCATTCTCGTTCTCTCTGCGCACAAAATGGTCCAGACTAGGGCGAGAGTGTTAAACCATTACAGTGTTTTGATCCCAAGCGATCGCGTCCGGTACACAGATTAACAAAAACACCGGCAGTGAGTGCCTGGTCAGATTTGATGCTTTTTTTGGGGGGTAATTACTCTTAAACTGTACTATATCCACAAGTTAACGGGGAAACATTTATGGGTGATACTGCCAGTGCTCGGCATAAATTCTGTAAGTAACGAAGTATGATGACAGCACTTTCAAGGCTAAAGAAGCTTTAGCTAAGTAGGCTAAGCAATTATTTTAGTCTTAAGTAGTATTTAGTAGTATTCACTGGATGTATTTGCTAACATAAAAATATTCACGAATGAATGACAAGTCAAACCAATCACTCGAGACTGTCCCGAGACTTTTCATGCAAAACGACAGGTTGCCCACATCATGGTGGAGCTAGAACAAGTAACAAGTAAGGAAAAAAGTCAGTTAATCATTGTTACATCTTCTGGGAACCCTGAATGTCTGTACAAAATGGGGTGGTTATCCATTCAACACCTTAGATACTATTGATATTTAAGTCTGGAACAAGGTGGTGAACCAACCTAGATAAGATAAGATCAAATAAGATGTTCCTTTATTGATCCCCCTTGGGAGAAATTTGTAGGGAGTCTACAAACACTGCTATCCTTAGCACCACTGACCTGATCTAAATATTCAAAATGACACGACCGTCCATCTCTCTGTAGTTCATTGTATTCCGTTATTTGGATCTGTGCTTCTGATATCAAACATGTTACCAGAACAATGTAGAACAGAGACAAGTAGAAACCAGGGAATATTTGTTGGCCTAATATAACGATAATAATAAAGTGGACTGCACTCATTGTTTAAGGCTCCCTAGACGCACAATCAATAAAGAAAATAGCAAGGCCTAAACATCTCCAACACATCCTCCTAACAAATACACACACCATGGGAGCATTCAACAGTGTTGGACTTCCTCCACTGTATAATTCATTATTTTGATTAATCTTGGCAATTATTGCTCAGGACTGGAATATGTGTTTTTCTGTTCTAATTTATTTTTGTTGGCCTGCTGCGGTCACTTTTACAAATTGGGCTGTAGCCACTTTCAACAGACCGTAAAACGGTAAGAATTAATAACTTTGCTATTCAAAGCGTATGTCTGTGCAGTATCAGGCTGTCTGAGAGGGAAAATTGCGGTTTACACAGCGTCAGCTCCCACTGGCCAGTTTCAAAGACTGTTGTTGGACGTCGGTTACAGAATAGTGCCACACTGCATTTACACATGTGCAACATCAAGACATAAGCCAAGGTAGTAAAGTTAAGACATGGTATTAAACCTGAAAAGATTTTCCGTTCTCGGCCGGTTTCTCTGTTGAACTCTAAACATCAGGAATAGAAACAAAGGAGGGGAGAGAAGGAAGGAAGAGAGGATATAGAAAGGTTTGGTTAAGGTCAAAGGAGCCGTGTGTGTTTGTGTTTTTCTGCGACATGGCGAGGGGGGTTACGAAAGCTGAAAGTTGAAGTCTGATGTTTTGCTCAGTGTGGTATCCCCTGCAAAAGTCTGTTGGTGGGAGTTTTTGTTGGGGGGGGGCATGCCCTTAGCTGTTGTTGACATTAACCCCGGCTGACCTCTATGTACACACACCACTGATATACGCACTATACAGGAGGAAAAGCTCTCTCTCTCCCACGCCTGTTGCTTTGCTTTTCCTTTATCCCACTGTCATGTGAATTTGTGGCAAAGCTTGGAAATGTTGCCATAAGTAAAATACGATTCAGGTGTGCTTTCAGCCGGGATGAAGCTTTTAAAATGGGCCTGAACCTGAACGGTGAGTTCAGAAAACACATCAATAAGACACCAGACAGAATCTTTCAAGAAGTCGTTAATATTGAGTAAGTTAAGGTCAGGAAGTAAAAGGTCGCGACGGAAAGATATTTTACAGACATTTTGAAGCTGCAGATGACAGAGCATCACCTTGTTTAGTCATCAAAAAGTGTATTGTCTTATTGTTATAATACCGCAGAGGTTTTGATGAGATTCCCATCTTTTTAGCCTTTTCATGATCATTTGCATCAAAATATGGAGAATCAGTTTCTGTCTTGTTCACGTCTAAAAACACCTACAGTGACGTCCAGAAATCTGTAACAAGCAGGAGCTGCTGCAGAGTGGACTGACTGGCAGCTAAAAATACACCGCATGGAAACTCCTCTTCAATCAAACAATGAATTAGCATGCTCACACACACACACACACACACACACACACACACACACACAGTGAACCTTTCTGGCAGGCAGTGTTAAGTGAATAAACAGGGGATATAATTTTTGCAGCGGGGTGGAGGGATAATGGGGATATAGAGGAGGACGTTATTTTAACTAAAAACACAACCTTTGCTATTACAGGAGCCATGCGAGGCTATAAAGATTCCATACCCAAAGAAAGAGAAAGACTCTCTCTGCCCCTGTGACGCGCTGCATTGCATTGTACTGCTGTTTTGGCTGTTTGGCCACTTACTACATCAAGAAAGACAAGATTGGTTCAAATCATCATCCACATATCCACTTGAATTGTTGCATCAATGCTACCAAACTTTTAAAGTGATTTTTTTTAATCAGATTTGATCAGTTGCGGTTTTTATGATCCAGTGACCATTTAAACTGAAGTTCTGACTCTCTTTATTCAGATATGGCCTGGTCTTGTAAGCCTGGGGCTGTTACCACCGAAAAAAACACGGCCAACTGTGTCAGAGTTACTGTTACTCTTTACTGCAGCAAAGATTTGGTTTTAGGGTTAACATTACTGTTGTGAGGTCGGGGTGAAACACAGAGTGATTAATGTTTGGGTAAGCCTTCTGGGAAGTCATTACAATGTCTCTGGAAATGCAGCGCTGCGAGTTTGTGTGTATGTGTGTATTTACCTGCGCGCAGCGTCTGTGGTTTTCACACCAAACCAGAACGTGGTCACTCTGGGAGAGAGAGAGAGAGGATGAGGAGGATTAACACAAACACACACAGAGGAATAAATCTTTCACAGACAAATCCTGTGTTTGACGCATTCTGCCCACATTCGAGCCATTCATGTGAGACTGCTGTCTGACAGAAAGCAAAATATTGTCAGGAAAAGGTCAGTGACCAAATTGATTCAGACAGACACACACTCAACCTTTCTCTTATTTACATAATTATTCCCAGGGTGCAAAATGACTTCACAGACTGTGTATGTGGCTTCTGAACCAGACAGAGGCCACGTCACTCAGTGAGATGTATGTTTTCATGTGTGTGTGTGTGTGTGCGTAAGATTGTGTGTACATTTATTGCTAAGTGAGTCAAGACCACCAGTAAACATGGCTGCTATAACCACTGTGACAGAGGGAGACGTCATCTCATGACCACAGGGACAGAAATACAGATTAACCAGACCAAACCAGCCTAGTGTCCTTAAATCTCAGCTTTTCAAATAGTTTTTTATCCACATAAAAACACCACCTGGAGGATCTTACGTCACGATTACGTCATGGCGATCAATCTGACATCATTACCATAAACAATTAATACCATGGTCAAGACAACTGGTAGCTTCTATGTTCACTTCACACCTTGAACTTCTGATTATTTTGATTATTGATTAAAGATCCAGTGTGCAGGTAACAAAAGTAAAAGAATAAAGTTTTAAGCGATTTTACACTTATGACAACAATACAAGGGTTAAATACCATATATGCCAATGGGTCTCTCTAAATCATCCATGCTGAACCTTTAAAGGAGACTTATAATGCTGATTTTCAGGTTCATAATATTATTTTGGGCGACTACTCCAAAGGTTACATGCTTTAATGCTCAAAATACACATCCGTTTTCTCACACAACAACAGGGCAGCTGTGCTCAATTCTTACCTGCCAAACTAGCTGCAAGGCCTTAACTCTGCAAATGTGTGTCATGGTGACGTAATTTGATGTCATACAGTCATGGAATTAAAGACGAGACTACTGACAAGGTGTTTCAGGAGCAGTGTTTTCTGTGAGAGAGATGAGCTTCTCTTGGTGTGGACTTTGACCTTTTTAACTTTCAAGATCTTTTACATGCACAAGAATAATATAAAACACTGAAGGAAAGTAAAAAAAACAGAAAAAGCATAATGGTCTATTTAATCTTATGTTTGATTGTAGGCTCTTAAAATGTCAAAAAATACAGGCAATACTGCTGAAAGTGCACACGGCAACAACTGCAATTTGCTTCTTTTTTTTTTGCCAAACTCAAAGTACAAAACCCAAATATATTCAGTATATACAGGCTTGAAAGAGCGAAGACAGAATATAATCACTGGCATCATCAGCCCAACCCAAATGTGGATGATATCACTTGTTTCCAGAATCCTCCTACAGACCCTTTATGATTTTTAGTTTTTTCAGGATATTTTAATTTCAATGGTTAAAATCCAGACTGAAAACCCTGTCCGCTGTTTTTAACTTGAGAGAAAGACAGTTAGTGTGGCAGAACTGCTGCTCTTCCCTGTGAAATGCTGTGTCATCCTCAGCACAATAACGATGCCATCCTCCAACAGCAAAACAACTATTAGACTACTGGTGTGTGTGCATATCTGTCTGTTGTCTTCTGTGAATGTGTGTATGTGTGTGCGTGCGTGTGTGCGTGCGTGTGTGCGTGCATGCGCGCGTGTGTGTGTGTGCCAATAGGGAATAGATGAGTCTCTAGTGTGCGTGTATGCGTGTGTGTGTGTGTGTGTGTGTGTGTGTGTGTGTGTGTGTGTGTGTGTGCATGCCAATAGGGAATAGATGAGTCTCTAGTGTGTGTGTGTGTGCGCGCGTGTCTGTGTCTGTGGCATAAGCCCTCTTAACGACTCCTAAACCCTCTTCTGAGCGCGCTGTATTTAGCCTGAACCAAGCTCATCTCCTTCCACACACACACACACACACACACACAGTTTTCAGGCCTTCTCCTCTTAAAGTAGCCTTTGTGCTTCTGTTATAATGAGGCTAAAGGGGTTAGAGTTGGGGTAACAGTGCATAGGTTAAAGGTTAGAGATTAGGGGTTAAGGGCTTTCACGGCACACAAGGTGCTGAATTGACTTGTTCACTCTTAACATTCAAAACAGATGCATATTGACAACTTTGATAAAATAGCTGCTAAAGCAGCTAAACAGGACTTTGAAGTGTGAAGATGATGGCTTATTTATCTTATGAGCCCTGTGGCGATGCTGCATGTGGCGACTAAGAGAATTCACCGTCACCAGAATAGCCGAGGATCTTTACCGAAGTGGAGGGCAAAGATTAAGGCCGTGACATACTTTTAAAGAAGTGCTGCGGGGATAGTTTGGTTAAAAGCTCCTTTCAGACTGTAAGGCGAGGAGGCGCTGCCCCCCACAATTTCTGTAAATTTCCAAATCTGACAAGCCATCAGTCACGCTGGCCTTCTGCAGAGACCGGTCACTGAGCATATGTGTGAAAATGGTCAGCGCTCCAAGTTCTCCTCAAATTCTGTTCGCCTCATTCCTCTCATACTCTCACCCCCGATCACGTCCACTGCTACAGCTGCACACTATTGCCTCGGTTGTACAGCTGCTGGGAGCAGTGAAGAAGCGGTTAGTTTTTAACAAAGTTCTGAACAAGTGAGCAAAATCTCACTCAGAAGCGCTGTCTGTCAAACTACCTGGTCTTGGGTAAAAATTATAAGTGTCTTTCTCTCCAATGCTGGTATAACTTTAAGAGTAAACGAGTATTGATGGGGTGGACCCCATTGGTTTAACGGTAATCTGTACAAGCTTTTCAGAGAGATTATGCTTGGGCTATTACTTAACCAGCCTCCTATACAGATAGATGAGAGAGAGAAGAAGAAGAAGATAGCACTGGAGCATTAAAGTAGTGGTTAAATCTCTGATGAATAGATTAGTCACAGGTCTGTAGGGAGGAACAGATGAAAAGAGAAACAGAGGAACGGGTGTCATGGTATCACTACAGAGACTGAGAAACATCTTCCTTGTCTCTCCGCACACCTCTTCCCTTCTCTAATCCCATCTTAAAGACACTTTCTGACTAAACAAAACTGACAACGCCCAGGTGCAACCTATTGCATCATAAATTACCACGTCGCCATGGATACAGGTCTTATAATAGCAGTGTAACTCGCACAAAAGGAGGAGGCTCTTGAATTTTCTCAAACATCTAGGCAGCTGATACAGCTCAGAGGCAGTAACACTCTGCTTCTACCGATCCTGACAGAGTCGGGAATGTTAAACAGACACGTCTCTCCCTCCGCATTTTCACTTGTATATTCTGGATCCACTGGTAGTTTATCCAAAAGAAACACGAAACTGTATTTTTTTATGACCTGGTCATGCAGTAAACAGGCTGTGTGTCCAGGTCGGAATCGGATTTAGAAAGAGAAAAAAACTTTTATATGTTAAGGTGACGATCTAAAACATCTGCCATCATATAATTAAAGGTGACCTATGATTTTAACTTCACCAAAATTGTATGTACACATATATTGGAGGTCTAAAAACCCTATGACTGCATTTCCTTCCTCATAAGTAATTTAGAAATCAGTTCATTATCAGCATCAGTTCAGTATCAAATCAGTTGAAATCAACATTTATAGACCTGCATTATATTCATGTTAACCTGCTAGCTGGATTATTCTTCACCACCTTTGTTGGGTGATTGATGCTTTTTTTATGCTTTATTGGCACAATTGTCGATCAGTGGAATAACAAAAACATTGGCAGGAATGTGTTACCCCTTTTCCATCAAATTAGCTCTCAGGCATGAACCGGATTCCATTCAGATATCAGCAGATAATTGTGGTCAAGGATGTATTATCAAAAGAGGGCTTTGCAGCTTTCACACTGACCTGTAAGAAAACTGACTCACCCAGTCGGGTTCCCAGGTTAGGCATTTATTGGTTCTTTCTCGGAACCAACTTTTCTGGTTTGAAATTGATGTAATATTGGTTGAAATGCTCCAAATGGTTCAGAGTTAGGTACAAGAACTAGACTGGAATGGTTCCATGCTGGTGGAAAAAAGGAACCTGTGTGTGCAAATGCAGACAGACAAAACTGAGATCCACTCCAAAGGATTACTCCGTAGCACTCAAAGTGGTCATAAAACTCAAGAGGGTCCCTTTAAGATACGTGAGTGCTGCACAACTAGCACCCTGGGGTGCAGCAGTGAAATAAATTCCAGCCTCAAATACTGTTTCGGCATACGTTTGTGATGATCAGTGAATTTCTGCAGGGTTTTGTTTATATAAAATCTACTGCCTAGGCTTCCATTACTAATTCCCTGCATTTACCTGAATATCCTTCCAATGATGTACAACTGAATGTGCCTGTACTGGTTGAGCTTTTATGTATGGTGAGCGACAATAAGGGCTACATGACGTGATCAAAAAATTCATATTGCTATCATTTTGACATGTATTCTTATTGTAATAAAATGTAATTCATGATTAGTGGTGTAGTCATCTTTGCATCAAAGTTTTCATTTCCACCCAAAAAACTATTCATAATCACAATGATGTGACTTTTGTTGGGGTCTGTAAGTAACAAACATGTCTTCTTATATTTGAGGAAGTGGATTTGTAGGCCAGGACATCTCAACAGCACTGGAGTTCTTCATTGGAATGCTGTTTTGTCACACATTTTTCCTCTATCAAAAAAAAAAAAAAAAAATGCAGTTTCAGTGATTTGGATAGCACTTTCATGTGCAGTCCCACCAGATTTATTGCAACCCTGTCCATGTTACTCTGAGAAGAAAACAATCTATCTAACCACTTGAAAAATATATAGTCCCTGTCTGACTACTGTGCAGTGGTGCAAAATGATGAATCGACTCAACAGACTAAAGAAAAACAAGCCAAAATTACAACATGAATATCTGTATGAGGTATAAATATTTCGCTATGGTTTAAATATTGTCTCCTGATTTTAAAGGATGCATTACAGTTACATGAGGTCATTTTCCGAACTATCCTGCTCTAGCTGAGTGATATGACACCAACTGGGTTTGAATCTTAATCATATCCTCATTAATCATAATCAAATTCACAGAGCAGTCCTAATTAATTCCCAATTATGTTGATGATTTCCAGTGTCCGGTATCCAAGGTATCCAGTCAAAAACATTATGATTTTTGTGTTTGGCAACGTCGCTCTGCTCTGTCCCACTCCTAGATGCTTAATTGAAGTAAGTTGAACATTTGTCCTCCAGGAGCCACCCCTCTCTTTCTTTTGGAGGAGAAAAAACAGATACAGAGAGCAGGAAAAGGACAATACACACACACACACACACACACCCTTTACATTTCCTCTTCATCCTTCTGCTGATACTCATCCAGAACAGCCTCCTTCGGCCTGTCATTCTCTGTCTTTCATTTTTACCCTCCAACTCTTCCTCTCAGAGACCACATTGCTGCCAACTCCTGTAAAAATGACCAGAGAGGATTTGGAAATGATGGCGATGATATACTGGAGATGCTCCACTCAAAGAACTGAGGACGGTGCAGAGGCCAGCTAAACATCTCCAGATTTCCACTGAGGAGATATAAAGCTGCTTTCCCCCCTGCTGGCCTCACATCTTCATCCCCTCTCTTAATCTTTTTCACGCTCCCTTTCTTTTTCTGTCTCCCCTTTTTTCTGCCACACACACACATTAATGCACACACACGTGGATGCACACATACACAGACACAAATCCCAAGTCAATTTCATGGGACATATTTGCTGTCAGAGCCAATCAGGGCAGTTTAGATGGGCCTGTGCGCCGTATGGCTATTAAACGGTGGTCAAAGTGGGGTTTCGTAGGGTCTCGGAGTGTGTGTGTGTGTGTGTGTGTGTGTGTGTGTGTGTGTGTGTGCGTGTGTGTGTGCGTGCGTGTGTGTGTGTGTCTGCGGTAAAACAGCTGCACATGTTGAAAAAGTCGGGGGAAAAAGAGGAGGATTGGAAGAAGGTGGCTGGAAGAAGAGAAGAGAAGTTGGATGTGGGAGGCAGGGAGGAAGTTGAAAGGAGCAGAGTGAGGCAGACAAAAGAAGGTAAATTATGGAAATAAATATTAGCTAATAGGAGCAGGGAGGAGGCTGGCAAGGAGCGGTGGATACTAGTTGTGAAACAGGACACAATAAATTTCGGTGACTGCTGTTCGTCTGGCTGGAATTTAGTCTTCAGAGCTGTTTTATTGAAGGGAAGCCAACTTTCATCATCATTCATTTTGTACTTTCATCCACAGTGGAGGAAGGTTTTAAAATTTATAAATGCATTTATCATGGCATCGCACTTTTGTTTATGGATGATTCTTAAAGGGAAAGTCTGGCATTTTTCAACATGGGCCCTATAGTTTTGGTGTGTAACTGACTGATTCCAAAACTTTTGTGAACCATAAATCATGTACACACCAGAATATATAAATACACTACCTAGGTGTAAAAAGTAGGTGTAGGAATTGCCCTAATACCCATGTAAAAGACCTGGAAAACTCTTTGGACCAAGTGCTTTGGTGCATTTTATGTTTCAAGCACCACAGTCTTGAAAACATCCTACACAATGCTCTTGCTTCCAATATATTCACTTTACTGATGCTTCAGTCCCTCTGGACCTTCCTACAGGGTGTCGAAACGCAGGTGCATTGGAAAGTATCACTACCTTGGTTGGATGTGTGAATATCTTCTTTGAGCAATATAGTTCACGCACTGAAAGAATCCTTACGCAAATGCTCACGAGATACCTTGCATGAAAATATCAAGAGAATTTCACTTCAGCTTACTTTATGATGCATGACTTTGAACAAAAAATGTGCAAAAAAATCCCATTTCAATTTTAATGATGGATTGCCACATGGCTGGATTTCATACTAACAGTTAAAAAACGCAGGGTCTTAAACTTTTTTCCTATCATGGGATCCACAAGAGAAATCTGTCTGAGACACGAGAGACCCGTCAGAAACAGGACTGACCCACGGACTGAGAAACACTTGCACTAAAGGACTTCCACATGGCTCTGACGGCTGCTGAGTCCACAGTGATCACTGCTGAAGAATAACAATCTGATATTACTGGATACAACAGCAGGAAAGAAGCTGACACACACACACACACACGCATAGAAATGTGCATGGTCGACACGCACACGCACAGCTGCACACACCCTTCAGTGTTTGAAAAGAGAGTGAGATATAAATCACACTTCTGCCAGATGCAGCGATAAAAAGTGAGTGTGTGTGTGAGAGAGAGACAGAAGGAAAGAGTGTGTGTGTGTTCATATTGTGTGTGTGTGTGTGTGTGTGTGTGTGTGTGTGTGTGTGTGTGTGTGTGTGTGTGTGTGTGTGTGTGTGTGTGTGTGTGTGTTGTGGTCAGTGTTTTGCGGTGGGGCGCAGTAGAAAGTCTATTTAACACGAGGCATTAACTCTGCTAATCATACCCAGATGACCAGAAGCAAATGCAGCCACGGTGTGTGTGTGTCTGTGTGTGTGTGTTGTGTGTGTACGTGTTGTTTGTGGGAGTGTATCATGACTAACTTCCACTCAACACAATATAAAGTTCTTCCAAAAAAGTCCATGTTGAGGTCTGAACTTTCCCGACAGAAGCACCCAATTAGTGTACGTGTGTGTGCCTCTGTGTGTGTCTGTGTGCGCGCGCCCGTGTGAGTATGTGTGTGCTTCCGTGAACGTGTGTCAACGTTAGTGTTTGCGGTGCCCCACATCCTGTAAACAACAAGCGTCACAACATAGTGGTTGTTATATGGCCCTGAACCTTGCCTCATCCGATTATTACGTCGGCATCTGTCTGTCGGTTGCGGTTCAGTTCCGACAGCAACGTAAGGAAACCTGGTCTGTAAAGTAAATATTCTTAAGGATCAACAAAGGAAAGGTTCAACATTTTAGAAAATACCGGTAGGTGGATAGTAAGGGGAGAAGATTGATACCACACACATCTGTAAGGATGCCCTGGTTGTGAAATTCTTGGCCAAGACAGATGTTTAAAATATCCACGCAGCCAATGTTTTTTGTTGTTTTTGTTGTTTTCTATTCCCTTTTTTGTAAATGTATTACATGATACAGACTTTTTTAAAGTAACTCTTTCGAAAGTCTTTTAGCCCTCTAGACTTGCCCAAAGTTCAGAGTTTTCCAGGACTTACATTCTGGTGGCTGGGATGTAAAGGCAAGTAGCTCATTAATGTCCGAGTGCAAAATTGATGACAAACATCAGATGAACACTGGCCACCGCTATCATCGATGTCATCTTATTTGCCAACAGACTGACAGCACCCAATAAGGCAGGCATGTCCAAACTATTCCACAAAGGGCCGTGTGACTGCAGGTTTTTGTTCCAACCAGTCAAGAGCACACAGTTTGATCAATCAACTTTCTGAAGACCAGTTGATTAAATGAGTCAGGTCTGGTGTGCTGCTTGGTTGAAAAGAAAACCTGCAGCCACATCAGCCCATAGTGGAACAGTTTGGACATGGCTGCAATAAGGTGAACATCGGCCAATAAATCTGTACACACAGTTGGCAAATTGTTCATTTTTAACAGGTGGAAAATCCAAGGGCTCGAGTTACTGGCCCCGACAGAGAAATAGTCCGACCCCTAACTCACTGTGATGATTAATTTTAGTCTTTGGTTTTTGTATATATTGAACAGATTAGGTATGACTAGGGCTGGGTATCGAGCTTCAACACTTTTATGGCACCGCTCTAATTGCCTCGATACTATCAAGTATCAAAAAAATCACAAAACTTAAGGATCTCATCAGGGTCACTTGATAAGCATGTGGCACACTTGTTATGCCAAGATCTAATACTGCTGGTGATTGGCTGTCTCAAGGCATCCAGGAAAAACACTAGGTTACGCCCAGAGACGGGGCTCACCATGTGTACCTGTAATGAGATCTTTTGTTATAGCAGATTTCATAAAATTGATAGCGAAAAAAGTATTGTCCAGGAACCAGTATCAAAGTAAAAGGTATCAGTATCAGTATCAGTTTCAGAAACGGTATGTGTAATTTCTTTAACAATAGCCAGCCCTAGATATGAGTTGATTTACCAACTTTATGGGAAAAAGAAGGGATTTGAACGCTCAAGTATCAGATATAATATGCCGTCATGGTTTTGATGTGGTAAAAGAGTCTCTCTATCTGACTCTTTCTCTGTAGCTGAAAGAACAAAGCCGCGCCGCTCGAAGCTTTGCCATTCCAGCTGTGATTTACTGTTGTGGAATTTCTCCTCCTGGTTTCAGGTGAGAGTCGCTCCTACGTCTCCACAACTTTATCGCCATCCATCCCTGGTTCTGCTGATCAAATGACGGGGCAGTCACAAAGCCGCAGAAAGAGCCCGAGTCTTTATCTCTGAGGTGGATCAAACAAGCCTTTGTCTCCCCGCCTGTCTGTCTGCCTACCTGTCTGCCTGCATGTCACTCCACTTTTGAGGCTGTGTATCAGTTTTTCCAGCTTGTCTGTCCTCGCGTCTGTTTGTCACACCTGTCTGTGCGTCTGCCTGCCCGCTCGCCCTGCCTGTCTTCGTGCTCGACCGCGTCCGTCTACCTGCCTTTATCTCCCCGTCTGTCTCTGTGCAACCTGACCTGCCTGTTGTCTCTGGTCTTTTTCAGAGCGTGACTGGTTGGCTGACCGACCTTTGGGCTGATTAGAGTTACCTACCGCAGAGCAGCTGGGACACACATGCACGCACCCACACGCATAAACATGAATGCACAGGCAGCTCATTCAGCCTGGCACTGGCCCTCAGCCCTGGCTCGAACCGCTAACCATCCGCTCATCAGCACCACAGACTCGTGAGTGTTTAAGACGCGCAGTCTAATCTGATCTACTACGTGTGTGCACAAAGATCCAGCTCTGCAGCCGAGGCTGCACTTTTTTTTCCTTATTTTTAGGAGTTCACATCAAGGAGGAATTTGGGGATATGACAACATACAAGCATATATATGCTCTTGTGTGCACACACAAAGAGCTATAATTACACTATTACACCATACAAGGGAAAGTAGTGGAAAACCCAGAGAAGCGGCAGAAAGCGAGGTGTAAATAGAAAACTGGTGACTCACATTCTGGTGGCTACACACTAGCCACACACACACCAAGAGAAAAAGAGCCAAAAACACAGGGTTCACCCACATGAAGCCAGAGGAAGCAATGTGTGTGTGTGTGTGTATGTGTGTCTGAGTGTGGTGACAGAGGAGGATGAGTAAAGCTCCATTTGCCCTTACTGATGTTATAGTTGCTGGAGATGTTATCAAAAGGGTATTTTACGTTTTATGTTCTTTAAATGAATGAATGCTCTAACACACAGTCTCTCCCACCCATTCATCACCCTGAGATCTGCTGCTTCACTGTCTGTCCTATAATAGGTTCAGGGAGTGAGGTTGTTCCCCAGGATGTGGCTGAGAGGAAACTTGTTTCCTTGTTTGCTCAAAGTTTAGAGGCTCTTTTTAATTTGGTGTAACACACACAAGTTTTCACTGCCCCTTTATATCCAGAAATGTTTCTCCCGAGTCAGACGTCGACATGGCCCTTTCCTGTTTGTCGCTGTCCTGGTAATTGGTAATGGTGTCGTTGCCGAGTTCTTTTTCTTAAAGCTTCTAACGGCTATTTCCTTATTAATCAATCTGACGGTTGATTTTTCCATGCGTTGCTTTAATGTCTATGAAGTGTCAGAATGTGATGAAAAATGTTTCTATGTTTTGAACATTGTTGGTGCTTCAAAACAGCCGTATCCTTTGGCACTACATTTCAACCGTACAACGTCCGTATTCCTACACACAAGTGCAGGTGTGCCTGCCACACACCATATTACGCCATAAACACACATATCGGAAGTACTCGAAAACCCGTCACTCTGTTTTCGATGCCAGTGTGGGTTGGGCTCTAATAAAAATGATATTAGGGGAATATTAGATGGCCTATTTGTTTCAGTACAATAAACAAAGTGTGTAGACTAAATGTGGTTTTCCCTTTTCTGGATTCTGGGATGTTGTCTCCAAAGATGGCTTTGTCTGTTTGAGGATATCAGAAATGTCAGAAAATATTCATCTAAACACAACATGGATGTCAACTAATGCCACGAGTATGGCGTAAAAAACAAAGCTGCACAAGAAATGAAAGAGTTGTAACAGAAAGGAGTGCAACATTTTGATGTTTTTTTACAAATCAAACCTGATCTGAAAATTAAGGTTTGGCCTGTTTTCTATGTCCCAGTGGGTCGTTCTCATTTCCATCGCTGCTGTTTGATGCTCAACATCTGACTACTGCACTCCACTTCATAAAGTTTAAACCAAATGTTCCCTTTCTCACACCTCCATTCCAGAAACCACACACACGCACACGCACACACATACACACACTGCAAAAGAGTCATCCAGGGGCCACCCTCATTACCCAATGCACAGGTGCGGGGAGTCTATTCTAAATGGACGAGGACCAGACCAAACCTTTAGTTTTATACGTGAACATATGCAAACCCACACACACACACACATATACATTCACACACTTTCTGCTACACACCTCAGAGCCACTGGGGCTAAACTCTGTGGTTAATGACTTTCCCACCCACTACACAGCATGCACATGTTGAAGCCGTTAACGATAAGTGGCTTTTCGAACTTGGTAACGTCCTAATGTCCCCGTTAATCTCACATTCCTCACTACAAAGGGCCATAGAACATGGGCCAGCGATTTCACTGAGATGAGTAATTTTGTCAACGATTGTAAACCAGAAACCCCAACTTCTTTCTTCTGGGCACCTTTCGCCCTCTGAGCGCCGACACAGGGCGAGTTCAATCTGAAAAAACGTCCCGATGAAAGCCACGTTGGACACGCAAGTTTCACATGGTTTCCTTGGATTAATCCTTCAGGCAGTGAGTGCTCCACTGTGCTTTTCTTCTCTTGTGCGTAACAACACCTCTTGGCTGATCTAAAAACACTGCACAACATGGCATTGTGAGGCCATTGTTTCTGAAAAGACTGGAAAGAATGGAAAGACTTGTGGAAAGATTTGGACGATAACCGCACAATTGTGTGTGTTTCTCCAGCAGGAAGCACAGCTGTGACAGAAGGGACACAGCGATGACAGCGGTCGGTGTTGACGTTTAATCTGATGTGGCTTCTTCACCAATAAGACCGGAGCACGAGATGTTTCTTCCTTTTTTGTTTTCATGTTTTCTGTGTTTTAATAAAGTTTCATGACGTAATTTGCCTCAAATCACCCAGAGCTCCAGGGTGTGACTATTTTGGTCGCGCATTCACCCAAAAATCTGTCAAGTAAAACCAAACATTTGTCTGTAAATGAATCAAATTAAAATGTATTACTGAGTTATGAGCTAATGCCCCTAAATAGAGAAATTGGGCGGACAAGTGCGACCAGAGTGAAAACTCAGTCTGGAGCCCTGTCATTTCTGTTCATATCACACTTTTGTATCCTCCAGTGAAACATTTCAGGGTGCCGGGCCACTATGAATACTGAAGGTCTGCTACGTGGTTTTTGGGAAGAAATCTTAATCAGAAGAGAACGATCTTCATTGACAGATTTTTTTTATGCCTAAACAAACTCTCTTTGTTTTCACAACTGAATAAACTGAATAAACAAACTGACTTTAAAGGACAGCACAGTTTCATACTGTTTCACTATGTTTATGTGGCGGACCCTGCCACATTTCTAGCTTCAAACAGTGGTCCGGGACGTAAATGTTCTTCTGAGAACAGCTTGTTTAGTCAGTAATGGAAAAGATAAATATTTCTGAGTTTGTATTATCACCTCAATAATAATGTAAATATTAAAATTCTCAGTCTGCCTTACACGGCGCCCCTCTAAAACAAATCACCTATAGTCTATTTGATAAAATAATAATGGTAAGCGGGAAAATCAGGACAATTAAGGCTCTTTTAGAGTGATTGTTAAAGGTATCACAAAAAATATAGCTGAACTATCTGGATCAAAACTGATACTGTAAATCTGCAGAAAATAGCAGTCATGCACCTTTGGAGACTTAAACTGTCTAAATGTGCGCAGCCCTATTTTCATTTCATCCAGATTACTCACCAGTGAGTGGCAAATTCATGCGTCTAGCATCAAACCTCTCAGTCGTGGCTCTCTGTTCTTTCATTTTATGATTATCTAATTTATTCTGTACACACCAGCGGTCGTGTGGACCGCTGACTGGAGGTCAGGTTTGACCTCAGGCTGGGTAAACACTCTTGAATAAGACACAAAGTGGTTGTAGGTACCTGGAGGTGTCTGAAGGCAGCAGTGAGCTGGGTCATGTGCAGAGCAAGGCACCTGGACGTGCATCTGGCGCTGTTGACTTTCTCCTCAACATCCTCCTGCTCCGGCGAACTCCTGCGGCCGCGAGTCACCGCCAACACCGCGCACAAGAGCACCAAACCGGCCCGACAGCCTGACATCACGCCGGGAGGGGAACAACGCGAAGGCAATGCAACCGCGGATATCAACGACTTTTCTTGTTGCCCGTGTCCGCGGCTCGTCAGCGTCCTGCTCTCGCGACTCTTTTAACTTGAGAATGAACACATGTGCGCGCCGCTCCTGTCTGCGCGCGAGCTGAGCGGAGCAGCTCTACCCTCCTCGCGGACACTCCCACCACCGGCACAAGTGCGGCCACGCGGCGTTCCTGCCGTCCTCATCCGTGTGTTTCTTATCTTCATCCTCAGCACCTCTGCGATGGTCATCACTCCATCCTCCAGTCAGTCGTTCAGTCACCATCATCCTCATCCTCACCACTTTACCTTATTCACCTTCATCATCGTCATCATCATCATCCTCACCACTTTACCTGATTCACCTTCATCATCATCATCATCATCATCATCATCATCCTCACCACTTTACCTGATTCACCTTCATCATCATCATCATCATCATCATCATCATCAACCTCACCACTTGATTCACCTTCATCATCATCATCATCATCATCACCATACTCACCACTTTACCTGATTCACCTTCATCATCGTCATCACCACCATCCACAGGTGCTTATGCCACATTTTCTTCTCCCTGAGAGCTTTCCCACACTGAATTCCTGATGATGTGTCAAACAAAAGCAGGGGTTGACCGTTACAGCTTTTTCAGGGCAGATATTGATTATTGGAGGTCAAGGAGACTGAAAACTGATATTTGGATCCGATATTCATTTACAGTAAACATGAAACACTGTGTCAACATTTCAAACAACCGGTGATGAAATGAAAAAGTTCAATTTAACTGTTCTTCAGCGCAATTTTCGAGGGAACTTTACTTGAGTGTTTCCATTTTCAGCTACTTTATACTTCCTCTCCACCACATTTATTGTGATAAATTACAGCACAGTTGCACGTTACTATGCAGATTCAGAGCATTCAGTGTTTATAGGCTGTTAATTGTGATGTGCTACCAATCAGATAGTGTTGTGGGCGGGACATTGTGTGAGAGGTTGTTGCACATCCTGTGTAATCCAAGTCTGTAGAATCCCCAAGATCCCAAACTGATTTGAAAACATGTTATTTACACCCTTTTAAACCGAAATGAGCTGTATAGAGCCGTTTTATGTTTCTTACTTCCACCTATGAGTTACTGTTTTCACCCGTGCCTGTTTGTTTGTTTGTTGGTTGGTTGGTTGGTTGGTGTGTCTGCAGGATTACACAAAAGCTACTGAACGCCTTCTGAATTGTCTTCCTTGTTTTCTCTTGCTCACACATCATCACATCATCCTCTTCCACCTCATTCACCAACCTTACCTCCATCATGACGTTGATCTTCATTATCATCATTATCACAGTCGTCATCATGTTTACCCTCGCAGCCTCACTTTCGCCTTCGTCGTCGGATACATTTTCTCATGGCTCATCTTTATTATCTTAAAGGTGCATTATGTAGTTTTGGAGAAGAAATCAGTAGAGAACCACCTTCAGTGGGTTTTTTTATGCCTAAAGAAACTGAATAAAACAAACTCTATTGTCGTGACTGAATGAACTGAATAAACAAACTGACCACAAAGGACAACACAATTTCATACTGTTTTACTTTGTTCGTATGTGGCGGACCCATTCAACTTTTTAGCTTCAAACAGTGTGCTTGTGACCTTATTTTCCTCTGAGAACAGCCTGTTTATTCAGTCATGAAAAAAAAAACTTTGAAAATATTAATAATTACGGTCTTTCTTTCCATCATCATCATCATCATCATCCAAAATAAACAGATCCACATGGCAACTACAGCTCAACGCGTTTTTTCGAAAAATCAGTAACATTTTGCTGGAGATCAAAATGCCGCTCTGGATCAGACATGAGGAGACACAATGTGGTGAAGTAAGAGACGGCATTTATGCCCTAATAGTTTGCATGGCAGGCTATTGTTTTGGACCTATTAACACTTTACTATTCTGAAAAACAAACTTCCCTTTATAGTCTGTGAATTCTCTCCAAGGGTATTTATGAGCGAAGACTAATAAAAGGGCATTTATTAATGGGAAAGAGACTGAAGAATGTGTTGAGGTAGGTGTGTGTCACAGAGCCAGGCAGTGTGTGTTAGTCACCACCACTTTTCACCAACAACTGCAGCGCCATGCAAGGTTTATTAGATCCAGGGCCAAGTCAACATGTTTAGGACACATGGTTGAAAGCCCGGTTTGCCTGTGTATAACTGTGACCCAGCAGAGGAGTCATCTCTGCTGGCATTGAGACGTAGAAAGAATCACCTATGTTCTGATTTAGGGGATATGGAGACCTATAAATAATGAGTAACGGCAGGACCGTTATGGCCTTGCAGTGGAAACCATCATTCTGTCATGTAGAGGGGACTGTACAGTGTAGGTCAGAGTAATAGTCTGGACTGGTGGCCTAACTCTAACCCTCAAAACTATTATATCTGACTGTATCTAATGATTATTTTCTTATTATTTTATTTTTCATGTGCCAGATAATTTCCCACAACTGACACTGATATTTTTAGATGGCAAAAACCCCAAAATATGTTGTTCAAAATCACATATGACAAAGCAGAGTTTCTAATGCTTACCTTTTTTGCCTGAAAAAAAAAAAATGACTACAGCAATTATTCATTATCAAGAATGTTGCTGATTAAATTTCTGTTGGTGGACTTACTGATAAAATAATCTTCAAAGGTAAAGTTTAAAGGCTTGGATTTAAGACATGTTTTGATTATAAAGTAGTAGTAGTAGTAGTTGCTATACTGTGAAAGTATCAAAACACTCACTCCATGTAAAAATACACACAGCCTGTACTCAAACTGTGCATGTTAACATGTCGTCAGAGCTTCTGTAAGGTTGTGATGTCACAACTATACAGTCGCCGCCCTCAGCCATGCCCCCGGCAAGGCCATGATAACAAAACACTGGCAGTGCTGCCGCGAGAACATTGGGCAGTGCCTGCTCAGGCCTGTGAGAGCTGACCAATCACAGCAGACTAGGCGGGGCCCTAAAGGACACAGTCATTTCAAACTGAGCATTCAGACAGAGGGTGAGTAAAGGTGCTGCAGTAGTGGACAGTATGAGAAAACAATGTGTCTCTTCAACCTTAAAGCATGTAACATTTCTAGGAGACACCAGGAAGGTTAGAGCCTGACAATGATCAGGGGCTATGGCCTCAGTGTGGACATGACTTTTGAGGAATTCAACTAAACTTGATATTTCCTCTCGGATTCTTTCGTTCAAAGGATTTTCAAAGGCAGAAAGGGATTTCCAGTAAAGTAGCAAAAAACTGACACAGTAAATGTAATTATGTGTCGGAGAAATATTTCTTATCCTAATAACTATCATGTGACACCCTCAGATTCATCTCGGGAGTAATGGAGAGGTTCTTATCGACCGACATTGCGAATGTAAAAGTCCAAAAAAAACAGGCCCGGACTTCATCATGATCTGATCAGAACTGCATCACTACTACAACAAGAGGGACAAACATGAAAAGGTGATGTACTACTGAACGACACTTGTATCAGTCAGTGTTCAAACATGTGTGTGTGACCTCAAAGGACCTTGGCTGTGTTTAAATCCGAAAGCATAAAATCAATTCTCACACACATCCATACCACAACCTCTTCTCTCTCTCTCTCTCTCTCTCTCTCTCTCTCTCTCTCTCTCTCTCTCACACACACACACACACACACACACACACACACACACACTGACACACACAGATGGACACACAGTAGTTGCCCATTATCTAAATGACTGAAAGAATATTTTCACATTTTCGTAAAACACCCTGCTCAGGTTTCTGAATAAACCATTAGTGGAGCAAAGACCCTCCCCAACACATACTCAAAGATCACACAGTTTCACACACACACACACACACACACACGCAACAGAAGCGTTCACCGTCTGTCCAAATCTGCTCGCTGATTGAAGCCAAATGTCTTTTGAATTGCATGGAAAGAGAGAAAAGAGAGAGGTAAAGTGGGATAGATAGAAAGAGGATTGGAGTTAGAGACACAGAGAGAAAGGGAGAAAGAAAGAAAGAGAGAAAGAAAGAAAGAAAGAAAGAAAGAAAGAAAGAAAGAAAGAAAAGTCTGACAGACAGATATGCAGCTAAAAAAAAAGTGCGAGAACGTCAGCTGTTCATCAGTCAGTAGAAATCACTCAGAAGGCGACTGAACACCAAACCGTCTCTCTGCTGTTCAAAGTAGCTACTCCTGTTGAGTACGTCAATGCTCCCTGTCAGCGCGCGTGTTTTGTGAAGTATGGGTGAATCAGTTTTGTGTGGTTGTCCTGTCTAGTCTAATTCTCACAGAACGACATAAGGAGAGATTTGCATTTGTGTAATGGCTCCGTTCCTTTGGTGTTCGCATACAACACTGAGATTCATGATCCGTGCTGGCAAAAGAACCTCTACTGCCAAATGCAGCCCTGTGATGATGAAACCCTCTGAACTGATCCGTTGGACATCTGACTTCATCGCAACATACCACATAAACACATTTTAAAGCCCACGGAATTAACCATCTCTATGGACTACAAAACAGAGTCTGTTTCCAATCTTTAAGTGCACTCTTTGTGTATTTAACATGTCACTGATCTAATCCAAACCGTGTCATCTGCTGAATCCCAATCCGTTTAACTGCCTCTGTCACAATTTCGTACATGTTGTTATCATTCCAGTCCAAGATTATTGATGTGGTCAGAGATTATTCCCTGCAGCTGCTACTGCTCACGGCTCATCTGTTCGTCTTCTGATTTTATTTCACCTTCAGAGCCTTCCACAGAACTGTGTGTCAAGCTATGGTCCGGGGAGCCACAGGAGGCTCACTGTGAATGCTTCGAACAGTCCGTGTACGCCACAAGCAAAAGATGGCAGGGTGTGTCTGTAGAGGGCTGCAGTGTCACTATGTGGAGTAAAACAGCAATTGCAGTTGTGTTTCATAAAGGACTATACTGTATAAATTATTGGTCTCGTGGCAGGAATCTGTAAATAACTCTGTAATTTGGAAATGAACTCTGTATTCAGTTGCTGTAATATCAGGTGGAAGAAGTATATTGATCCTTTACTTACAGTAATATAAGTACTAATAACACGTAATATAACACATAAAATACTCTGCTACTCTGTTTGCAGGTCTTGGGATGTACTATTGCATATATGTGAAAAACAGTAGTATAAAGCCTGTTGTGGCTCCAGAGGAAGCTGCATGTAATCTGACGAATTGCCTCCAGTGATGTCACTTGGTGGGTAAGTAGCATAGTGGGTAAGGTTTTGTAAAGCGGTCCGCTGGTCTGACATTGCCAGACCGGTGGACTGTCAGTCACCTGTTGGACTCTTTTATTGTTGAACCTGCAGACCTTCATTTTATTTGGGAACAAACTCCCAGAAAACGGCAGGTCTGCTCCAATTTTCACCTCTTTTAAATCAAGGCTGAATACCTTTTTGTTTGCCACAGCCATTTATTGAAGCAACTTTAATATACTTCAATATCTTACAGTGCACTGCAGATATTGTCTTTATTACATTTGTTCTATTTTAGATTATTTTTCTATTTTTGACTTTTATTTTTTTATTTTTTTTCTGTCTTCCTCACTATTTCTGATGTCATTTACATTTAATTTTTAATGTCTTTTCATGTAATTTCATGCCCCTGCAAAGCACTTTGAGTTGCATTGTGTCTGAATTGTGCTATACAAACAAACTTGCCGTGTCTTGGATACTTTGAAAATGAATGGTCAAAACTGATACAGAGCATTCTTCTTCCTTTTCAAAACCTGGTGTCTATATGACCCAACACAGTGAGTAAGTATCGTCCGGAAAAATGGATTAAAAGTGCTTAATGCAACAAAATGTCCGCTGTGAATTACATCATCAGACTATTATTCCTCATGCATTGATATAAAACAGGCGTTTACTATTTTTGGTTTAAGTGGAGCTCATTTTGAACTAGTTTGTACATGACTGCATCTGCTGATTATTTGCATTACGGATTCATCTGCTGATTATATTCTCCCTTATATTGTTTGGTTTGTAAAAAGTAAGTAAAATGATCAAATAGAAGTAGTAAGAGCAAAGCATAATACTCACCTCCAAAGTGTGGTGGAGTGGAAGCATTAAGTTGCAGAAAATGGAAATATTCAAGTAAAGCACAAGTATCTCGAAATTGCACTTTAGTGAATTCACTTTCATCACTGAATTTAACAACCTCAGTCTCTTCTATATTCTACCTCATATAAGATTAGTAGCGCGCTGCATTACTCTTGGGTTGCTGTAAGATTTAGGGTAAAAAGTTTGTTTCTGGGAGCGGAAAACTACTGACTTCATTGCTCCAGCCTTCAGACGCGGTGTAACCTTGGTGAAAAGTGTTGCTGATAACGTGTGCAGCTGTGGTAGAGAACAGTAAGTGTGTGTGTCATGAGAAAAGGTCAAGAAGACCCACAGGTGCTCGCTCCCTCCCCCACGACCTTGTGCTGTCTCCTCCTTCTCTCCTCTATGAATACCCGCGTTTGTCTTCAACTGGGAAAGACATGCATCTTTTCACGCACTGTGCATCTTCTCCAACACGGCGCAACGAAGACTCCCCAGAGGAACATTTGTTCGTCACAAGTATCAAGTCCATGCCCTGCCTGTCCGGGCGGTGGCGGTAATGTAGCGACCGGAAGAAGAAATAGTCGCCGTAGAAGAAGAAGAGGCGGAAGAGAAGCGGATGTTTTGGAAAGCAGTCGGCTTTCACTTACTTGACTCGGATTTACACGTCTAATCCGACAAGACGTGATTTATTCCCCTAAATTAATTTACGCGGACCTTTCAGAGAACAAACAAGGCAGTCAGCCTGTACTGTTGTGGTCTTCTGGGGGATAATGGGCTAATGTGAGCGTTAGTTTAAAAGGTAATCGTTTAACTTACTGTCTGTGGTTGTGTGTTGTGTGATTAATGTTTCCTTACCAACCTAACAGTTTACATTCTATCATATTACCTTATAAATTTGTTTGATATGGATACTGCTAAAACTATATGTAAGTTAATAGTCATGTTTGTGTCATTACACTGTCCCTCATAATTGCACCACTTTGTGTCTCGTGTAGTTGACTGTAGTTTCCACTTTGTCAACAGGTTTCTGTGCCTGCTTGCCTTGACAGGGCATTAAATCATTTAATATTCAGTGAAGTTTGATTCGGTTGTAGTTCGACATAGCTAGCAGCACAATTGTTACATTTACTTCCAGAGCTAAGGAAGGTCCTGATGATCAACATTGATTGTGCTTTTAGTTTTTGGGCCACTTCTGATATCTGCTTCTGCTTCATATCTCGTTTGTAGGAAAATGGGTAAAAAGGCGAAAAAGAGAAAGCGCAAGAAGTTGTCGTCATCCTCAAGTGAAGAAGATGAGAAGGTGAGGACACAACACTGTTCACTGTTGTCTGTAGGGGCCGTCAGTAATACAAAATGCTCTTTCTCAGTACATGTTCTGATCACATTATATACGATATAATATAGCAAAGATGTGTCTTTTTTTTGTCTGAAATTACCAACTGCCATAAAACAGGCATTTTCATTGATTTTCAGAGTCGTCTTCAATAGACAACAACCATATTAAAGGGATAGCTACCACAGAATGAACATTAAAAGACTGCAGTAAAAAATTAACTAGTCTCGTGTAGTTCTACAACTTGCATTTTTTACATTGTAAGTTACTGTCATGGCAACTGAAAATCAGTCACATGTCTGGTGCAGATGACAGTTGGTGAAAACACCAAGTTTGACCCAGTATTTCATTTCTAGAAGTTCTTGATCGCTTGCAAGCAAGAGTCACACACCAGCAGCACATCGATGTTGACTGTAATTGACTTGTAATAACCCAAAACAATAAAGCATTATTTCAATCATCTCAACATCCGCCTCATGATACCCAGAAGACTTCTAATACGCTTCAGCCATTGTTGTGTGTCATATGTCAACCTATTCTCAGAACACATATACACAGAAGAGGCTTCAAAAAAACCTTTCAGGATGAACATCGTACCCAAGTTCCTTTATGTTAATTTTCATGGCACATCATACCGTATATACGATACATGAATACATCCATTCATACTCTGCAACTAGATGATCATCATAAGCCAGAGCTCAAGTCTGAAGCCAACAGACAGAAGATTGTACACCTAACAATATAGATAAAACATTATTATGGATGCAAAGTTTCATATGTAAGAGCAACATATCAAAATAATGAAAGGGATATTTGAGAATTGTTTCTCATAGTTACCCCGACAATTGTTTTTTCTCTATCAATCAATTTATAATTTTCTATAGAATGCCAGAAAATAGCAAAAAATGGAGTTGGAGTAGTTGGCTTAGGAGTTGGAAGCTTGAAACCTGTGTACTTTTGCTCATGTATAGGTTTGAATAATACCATAAAATATATTTAATTCAAGTTTCTATTGGGTTTCAAGTCTGTCAAGACTAGGGGCTGATCGATATGGCTTTTCAATGGCCAATACGGGTATTAGAAATCAATGTTAGTGAAAACCGATATTTAGGGCCGATACTCATTTGCTATAAGAATGAACATTTTTGAATCAAAATTGCGAGTACAGGTTACTCAAATACTGTTCTTCAATCAAATTTTGGGGTACTACATTTATTTGATACATTAGTTGCTTTGCAGGTTCAGATTATTCAGTGTTTATAGGCTATTAATTGTGACTCGTTACCTCTAAGATATTGTTGAAGGTGGGAAATTGTGTGAGAGGATGCTGCATCAGAGCCAACGTAGCACATTTTTAAATTAGTTTATTTTATTGGCAATCAGACAGAAAAATCGCAGACACTGATAATCAGAAAATGCTCAATATCAACACTGATAATCAACCAGGGCTGATAATCGGTCTACACCTATTCAGGACTGATTAGGTTATTATAAAGCATTTGTTCAACTTATAAGCCTCTCTGTTTTCATTCCTTTTAGGATCGTTCTAACTGATAATAATGATCATAGTTATAATTACATAATACCATGCATTGTGGTACTGTGAAACCATGATGTTTTCTGAGATGGTTCTCATACGGTGCACATCTCGCACAGAAACTATAAGCGACACATTCATTTAGCTTTTTTGTCTGACCAGTAGTCCAAAACCTAAAATGACTTTTGAGAAGCTGAAAATGTTTGCCGTTAGTGTTTGAAAAATAACTGAAACTGATTAATCATATATTCGAATTTCAGCTCTTGTCTCAATGTATATATTGTCATGTTGGTCCGTACATTTTCTGTCAGCAAGTGTTTAATCTATACTCACAACAACCTGTTCAAGAGGAATTTAATGTTTTCTTTTCTCCATGTTTTCAGGAATCCAAGGAACAAGATGTTGCCAGAAAATACAAAAGTGCCAAGAGGAAGCCAGATGGAAACAGACATGAGAGGTTAGACACAATATACTTAACCTTTATAACACTTAATGTTGATAATGTTTAATTGAACATCATTAACTTAATAGATATGTTTTGAATTAACTACGATTGCGCTATTTTCTCTGTTCCTCTACATTTAGCTGTGCAAACAAACGGGAGAACTGTGCTTCTCCTACCATTAAAGATGTCTTCCAAAGCACCCGTCACATCAAAAAGCCTATTTACAGACAGCCAAATTCACCGGCAAAAGACCAGAAACCTGTTGATAAGGTGGCGGAATGTACAAAAACAAAAAGTGTCTCTGTGGCACTCCATGGGGAAAATTGCTCTAGTAAAGCAAAACACGACATTTCAGGGAAATATTACTCTGCCAGTAAGAGTAGGACTGTGGAAAGGGGGTCCTCGAAACACTTGAACACCCACAGTGCAGTTAAAGTTCCTCGGAGACCAGAGGAGACGTCTAAAGGCAGCTTAGATGAGAAGTCTTCCCAGAGGAGCCAATCCAAATTAAAAGAGCAGCTAATGAGTCCCTTGCCGGTTTCTGCTGAACAGAAAGAACAAGCACAGAATATACCGAGGAGGAAGAGCAGAGCTGAGGAGACACCAAGGATGGGAAAAGACAGCAACGCTATCAGGACCAGAGAACTGAGCAAGACCTCCTCCATCTCTAGGGATTCTGCACGGCAGAAGAGAATAGAGCTTGTCAAGGAGCGGCAACGACGGCATCCAGAAATTAACCTCAAGGCCACATCGAGCCCGCGTACACAAGCAAAAACTCCCTCCGCATTTCCCACAAAGCAGTCTTTCACTGCAGCCAAGCACACTACCTCAGCTAGCAGCTCAAATGTGGAGAAGAGTGTAATTTCAATCTCAGGGAATGTCACATCGGTGTCAAAGAACGCAGCTAAGTCATCATCTGCTCAGCAACAAATGCCTCCACCTGTGCGTTTTAATTTTAAGATACCGAAAATTCTTCATCCAAGGCCCATAGGCAGCACCAGTAAGAATACTAAAGCTACAAACATAAATCTCAAACAACAAACTGATCTTTCAAACTCTGGGGCCTTAATGAGCAAGTCCAAGCAGGAAACTGTCCAACAAGCTCACAGCCGTTTGGATGTTACTCCTAGTTTTTCATCTGAAGGACGAGATAAGAAGTCACCGCTGTCAGGACGGCAACTCCCAACTACATTTGATGCGGTCACCGAGCCGTGGCATGATGAGGTATTAAAAAGCATAATTTATGTCAACTGGAAAAGTCACTCTATATGATCGAAAAGATTGCTTTTTTTGTCACCTTGCTGAAAAATATATATCAGTCTTTTGTTGTTGCGATGGTTCAAAATGCCAGAGTGAATTTCAAGTATGTTTTCCTGTAGATGCAAGTGGTTGAAGAGCTTCATCTCGCCCGCTCTGAGAAGAGACTGGAGGTGAATGTAATGGAGAGCTATGGGGAACTCACCTGTATGGACATAGACCCTCCGGAGGGGGTCGATGCAGACACACACTGTAAGTTTTATTGTTTTCTTTCGAAGATGGGAAAAGCAGAGAGATCTTAAATGTTGTAAACTCATCGCAAGTGTAAGATATAAACTCTTTGTGAAATGTTGTCTCAGATGACCACACGGAGGCACTGAGTAACTTAAGGTCAAAATTATATTTCTTGTGATGGTTGGAAACATTTACTTTGCCTGGAAATTACATATGAAGATTAACGCCTGACTCGTCACTTGATGGCAGTTTAATCTGTGGTTTGGTGCTGCACCAAAATCAGTGAACCTATAGAATGATTTAGATGCTTAAATTAGATTCTTGTCTGGTTTCTGGATTGTTGTCTCCCAATAAAACCTGGAAATTAGTGAATTTTTAATCAAACATTTTAGATGAAGCGCAGCCCCACAGAAGTGTATGAAAAAAACTTAATAGTGTCACATAGAAAATAGATGATAATAATAGTGCTATGGCATTTTTTTCTGGCCTGTAACCAACACAGGGACTTTACTGAAATTGTGCTGGTATGATTTAACATTTATTTTATTTAGATGTTGACTTCAACTATAAAAAAAATAAATCACTATACATTAACTTTTTTTTTTTTTTACAGGCAAACAACCCCCTCAGCAGGACCTGATCCTTGTTTTGGACACCAACATCCTCCTCAGCCACCTGGATTATGTGAAAAAGATGAGATCTCACGGCCTTGGAGGTGCACAAAATGATTTTTATGCTTGATGTTTCTTGTGCAATAATTTATGGCTATTTCATGTGCTATATGATAGAGCCCCTTGTCATTATAGGAGGCATTCAGTTAGTTTACACTCCCAAGCTTGTCTAGGTTTAAAGTACGGTGGCGAGACTGTTAATACGAAGAAGAACCAGTAAAATTCCAATCTAAAGAGCCTGTCAAGCCCCGACACAATGATTTTAGCACACTTAAGGAGCACAATGGTAATCCAAGAATTCCCAAGAAAGTATTTTTGTGATTCATTTCTATTCACGACTAAATGTACTTGTAAAACATGGATTCATAACTACTGTACTCTCTTTCTCCCCATTTCATGGTCTCTTAGTCATGGGCTTCCCTGTAGTCCTGATCCCCTGGGTGGTGCTTCAGGAGATGGATTCTCTAAAAAGAGGGAAAGGCCTGTCAGGTTCTGTGGCCCACCTCGCCATCCCTGCCATCTCGTACATTTACAACTCGCTGAAGAGCCGGGAACCTCGCCTGTGGGGGCAGTCCATGCAGCAGGCTGCCGCCAGCAGCAGTGAGTGCTGATTTAAAGAAAATGTTTTTTTTCATTGCATAGTGCTAGTTGTCTAATGTTTATTGTCTCCAAAACCTGTCTATGAGCCGGCATCAGATTTCTTCTAGGGATTGTTGGGTGTAATCTAATATAAATGTCAACACTGGTTACAAAAGAGCACGTACAAACATGACACAAACTGCAGGCGGAACGATAAACACTTAACGGAAAAGTTTTCTTTGTGGATAAAAGCATCAGAATAAAAAAAACAAAACATCTTTTATGCCAATATTCCAATCCTTACAATTGATTTATTGAATTCAAATGTTACTGCATGTTTTTTAACATAAACTGCTGTTTTTTGGGGGGTGTTATAGTGTTCGCCACATGTGCACTACAATGGCCTGCATCTCATTCACTCACACACATACACCAACAGCAAAGAAACGCCCAAGGACACTTTGGCATGGGGACATTGATTGGTGACCCGCTGTACCTTCTGAGTCACAGCCAACCCAGCACTGAACGTAAACACCAGGTGGCACTATCGCTAAGCTGGTCCTCCTGAATTCATCTTCAGAGTGTACAGTATACTGTGTGCATCTCAAGGGCATTTTTCACCTTTGCATGAGGTAACATTCTGCTTAGCTGTGTATGATGCAGACCAGACATTCATTTTTCAATAGTGATAGGAGGGTCTCTTCAAGAATGCATCCGATAAAGCAGCAATTTTTACTATTTCTAAGTATTTAGGTGCACATTAAACCATAGTGTATAGTGTCTCACATGAACAAAACCTAAAAATTCCATTCTGTGTTCTTCATCTTTGAATCTTCCTCCTCGTCTTTAAAAAAGGAAAAAAATTCACGCTGCGCTCTGTTGTACAGTACTGCGCGTTAACGCGCTTACCACGAGCTCACAGCGTCATGAATTAAACATGAGTCTTTGTCTTTATAAGGGCCGTCATGTTTCTCACTCTTGCCTTCCTCTTCCTCTCTCTTCCTCTCCTCTTTGTACTTCCTTGTCCCCAGATGGTCTCAGTGCTGAGAATAATGATGACAGAGTGCTGCAGTGCTGCCTGCAGTACCAGAGTCTGTACCCAGAGTGTGCTCTCATCCTGTGCACGTGAGTTCCCCCTCCCCCCCCCCCCTACGTATACTGCTGCTGCTGCAGAGTGTGTGTCCTCTGCAAATAATGCACATGCATGTGACTATGAGTGGGTCCAGCCAGATAGTTCCAGTTGGGATGAGGGGGCCAGACTGACTAATTGAGCAAGAATAGATGTGCTGAGCAGGGAATTTTGAGTTCAGTTCAGGCCTTTTTTGGCTTGCATAGTGGAGTGGCCATTGTGTCGATTCACCTAATTTTTTCTTTTGACCTATTTCTTTGTCTGCCACTATTTACAGATCCTGTTATTGCCAAATTAAAGGAGAAAAATAGTGGGCGGACATTGCATTAGTCAGATACTTGTGTATTCTGTGTTACCAACCAAACCTCCCACTCCAGGCTGCTGTAAAATAGACGTGACTGAGTTGTCTTAATGTTGTGTTACCATTGCCACATGAAGCCTGATCCGCTCTTTTCATTTCATTATAGTAATGATAAGAACCTGTGCTGTAAGGCCCTCCTGAGCGGGGTGAAGGCCCTCAGCAAGAACGATTTGGAGGTAGAGGCTGGGAGATCTGCACATGGCTTTCGTCCTCTGCAAAACATTAAGCCTCTCATCAGCCCTCAGGTCTCATCACCAATGCTGAGCACGAACTATACATCAGTCCAGCCTCACAATCAAGAGAGAACAGGCCTTTCTGTAGGACTCGCAGAGAAAGGTGAGCCAGGGATTAATGTGTTCTTCTTGCAAAACAGGAAATCACTTGGCATATTGCGTCACAGTCTACTAGTTCACTGCACATGCACTTGCCACGTCTGTCCAATCGCTTCCAAGTTTACTTTGCTTCACTCCGTCTGTATTAGGTGTTCAGGTTAGGTAATATAACAGTTTTAACAATAAAATAACTGACAGAGAGATAAAAATAGAAAATAGAGTTCTAACCGACACACACTCATAGGCTGTTGGTAGTACACACACTGGCTCCATTACACATTTGAAGTAAACAGCTGCCATAGTATCTAGCGTGTATTTTGTGCTGACATGTGTTTATGTTCTCTCTCCCGGTACACAATGATGCATATGCCCCTGTGTAAAGGATAGATGCCATCCTGCATTAACTGTTTATTTTGTGTGTCTGCTCATATACAATATGTTTGTATTTAAGTTATCACACATGACAAGAAGCTGAACAAACTCGGGGACGAACAGAAGACAAAATGCGACGTGAGCATATGTGTTTCTGAACTAGAAGACTGCCTGCGAGAGGTGCTGTCTGATGTGTTGGAGGTGGAGATGAAGGCCGCTTATGAAGACCTCTGGTTAGAGGTAAAATTCTGTTTTGGATTTTAGACTATTTTAATCTGGTTTACAGCAGATGGGCCAGACTGTTCATGTTGGCTGTTCGCTGTGTCTTCTTCGATTCACAGATAGTTTATCGAAAACCGCCCTGGACTCTTCAAGATGTGCTGTGCTGTTTGAAAAAGCACTGGATCGCTGTCTTTGGGCGCATTGCCCCTCGCAGGAAGGAGCAAACTGTGACAAATCTCATCCACTTTTTTAACTCAGGTATGTGGCTTTGTAGGTCGAAGTACTATTATTTATTTCACTGTTTTTCCGCAGTCTTCTAATAAACAGAAAGTCGATATTGTTTGTTTAATTATATTTTACCCCAGTTAAAGATTTACTGTTCAGTTTTGTTTTGTTTTTGTTTTGTCTGTAAAAAGGTGATACTACATTTAAACATATAATAATACATATAATACATATATGATACATAAACCAGATGAGAGTGGATCATCTGGTCAGGTAGATGTCTCTAAAAGTAGGTTACTGTTAACAGTCTTGTCTATCTGTTGGCCAAAGTCCAAACACAGTGCAGCAAACAGGTGTTTGATAATTTGAGAAATATAACCCAAATAGCCTCGACACTAGTATAAAAAAGAAAATGTTACCCGGTGAAGAAATTAACCACATTGTTCAGGCAGCCAAATCAAGTCAGTTAAGAAATCATGTATTTGAGAAGGCCTGATAACATCATATACTACGGATGCAGTATTTGATGTCGCTTTCCTCCAAGCTGATTTTTTACCATCTGGATTTTGAGAAAACAATAATAGTAAAAGCATTAATACTACAATGGATTAGAAAGCACAGATATTTATTTCTGTGAAAATGGTCGAGCTGCGCTCCCCGAGGTGTCTAAATGCAAATGTATTCTTTGTCCTGAGGACAGTTGTGTCAATGTGCTGAGTCACGCTCCGGATAAAACCCTCACTCCACCGGGGGATGACGATGCCTGCCCTGCACTGCGCTAGAACCCTACAGAACTACATAAAGAATCAGGTCATCTGCTAAAACGGGACACACAAATGTGTGTCAGAAAGCTGCTGAGTCGCCCACTGCAGCACTTCTTCTTCTGGATCTCACCACTGGATCTAATTACTTTATGCTTACAGTGCTGAGTCCGTGTGTTGACTGTCTCAGCATCTCACTCGGTCTCTCTGTCCACCTGTGTGAAGGGGGCTGCTGCAAAAACAACACAATACTTTCTAATCCTTCCAAGAATGTTAATAGCTTAAACAGCAAGAGTTTTGCCCTGTGTATGCTTGATACACTGGCATGATTTTGGATTCCTTGGTACCACGCAGCCTGGCTCTTTGCCAAAGCTGTGAGAGTAGGATGATGAGGAGGAGGAGGAGGAGGAGGAGGAGGAGGAGGAGGAGGAG
>CAEMYA010000463.1:855447-876522 GCA_903131615.1 Diplodus sargus | reverse complement strand
GAGGAGAGGAGAAAGGGAGGGAGGGAGGGAGGGAGGGAGGGATAAACTGTACATGAGAACACGGTCTAGGAGTGGAAAAGTACTGCATGCAATTTTTGACTCTCCCTTGAGCAGGCAGCAAGTGTGCGTAGCTATACTTGTGAGGACAAAGCTTTTACAGCCTCCCAAAAAGTGAATGAGTTTTAGGTAGGTAATTTAGGTCAAGATGAGGGAATGTTCTAAGAATCTCATTTGTAGTTTTACACACCTTTGATCTGTAATTCTCAAAGCAACTTAATCTTATGGCTCCTGCTGTGCAATTTCCCCTATATAATGCCCGCACAAATGAGGGTTTATGCAGGAAGCAGTTGTAAAACACGATAGAAAATCAGACTTTTTGGAAGACGAGATCATGGCGACGTTAGTGGAGATTAAAACCAGGCAGCAGGTATTATTATGTGGGAAAATCACTTTGGTCAAGTCAAGTAATTATTTAGAGATGACATTTCCACGTCAAAGTAAGGTGTACAGTATAATCTGTATAACTAACTAAACATGTTTTGTAAGTTCTTATTAAGTAGAGAATGGACAGTACTGATGCTGATGTGTACGTAATTGAGATTATCAATAAATTGGCCAATGTGCACGCACACTTGTTTTGCAATGATCGCTCAAATGCAGTTATCAAACAGAAGATATGTAACAGAAACAGGATATTTTATAGTTTAGCATTAACTTTAGAGTAAACATCAAGGGAATTTAACACTTCTAAATTACCCCAAACATGTTTTTCTGCATTATATTCTTCTTGTATTCACAGCACTCCTCAAGGTTACATAACTAACATAACTAATTGTTTTATCCATTTACTGTATGTGCATCTACCTGCAGACATCTGATGGCTCAAATTTACCCCTCATGTGTTTCCTCAGGTAATACAGAAGACTGTAGCGCTACCTTAGCAGCCCTCCAAGAAGCTAAGGAGCTTGTGAAAGCGTTCGGGAAGAGCTCGAGCCGTGTTGCCAGTGCCCTCTCTGTCGTGGACAACATTTTCAATAAGCTGCAACCACAGGTCAGCCGGGGGCAAGTTTTGAAGTTTAAGTGTGTTTCATGATCCATTCCATTCATGATGATTACGTAAAATGATGTAAAGACATACAAACGCTAAGTCCACGTGTGTGCAGGGTGAACCTCCTGCCAGTGATGTTGTCATGAACGATGACGACGATCAAGACAAACAACCCACCGCTACTACTCAGGTCTCTCACCAGGAAGTGTGGGCCCTGTTTGAGAACATCTGGACTAATGTGTGTCAGATAAGGTGGGTTTGATTGATGCAGTGCTGGGATGATGAACAGCAGAGGATGATGTGTTTTACCATTTTTCACAAAGAAAAAGCCTTGATTATTTTAAAGGAGCAGCACACTTTTTTTCACTTGGACTTCATGTCAACGTAGATTCAAAAGTCATTGTGTTCTGTTGCAAAAAGGTCTCTCACAGTAGACAGCAGGACACAATTCACGGGAACTTGAACGACAGTGTTTGATCTGATATTCATTATGTTATTTTTCCACTCCACTGACCCCGAGGGTCATTTTTTTCTGTCGTGTTTCAGCTTCGAAGTGTTCAAAGCTCTGGGCTTTGACCCTCACACTATGCAGAGCGCTCAGCCAGTGGGAGGCCCTCCGCCGCCACGGGACGCCTTGGACTGTTTGCACAAACTGTCCTCCATGGTCTCACAGCTGCTCCAGGCCTTCAGCAGGTATCTCAGCCCACTCAGATCACTGCTGTCAGTCTACACACGCAGACAGACATTCTGCTTCTCTGCCTGTCAGCCGCCACGAACTCTGAGTCAGTTTTATACCCGGTTTGATCGTTTGTGTTCACGTTTTTATATTAACAATGAATCACATGACAGCTTGCATGTGAAGGGAAGTCTCTTGTGGTGATGAACCCAGAAAGAATTACCAACGACTCTGCAGTTCTCATCAGTTCATTGTTTTAGTGTCCAGCAGGCAATTTTACTGTTTTGTTTCACTCGCTGGTCTCACCGTTTTGCTTTTGGCCACAGAAGGCAGCTGTTTTCTGCAAATGGGCTTTTAAAACCGCAGCTGAAGAACCAGAGATATCCCTCCGGAAGTGGTGGAAACCAAAGACATAGCTAAAAGGATTTCATTTTGATGCACAACACGACTTTAAATCAACAATAATGTTGCTAGATGTGTAAAATGGTCACTGTTTTGCTGCCAAATTTCAACTTCAAAGGTGATGATATGTCAGTGTGGTGTACACTGCTTTGTTCCATAGCGCCCAAGTGTCTGAAAAGTCAGTTATTTGCAGGTTAAAGCTTGTATATGGCTTGTATATCATTTTGTACTACTCTCACTTGCAGCTATTCCTTGTATACAACACTTAAATTTGATTGCCATGTAAAAACTGTATCCATATGCAAAACACACATACTTAATCTTTGGTTCATTGCGGTTTGAATAAGTTTAAAGAGCGTGGGACTTTAAGCATGTGAGTACGTTTAGAAGAATGAAGTCTAAAAATAAGTTCCAGGCATCCATGCGGCACCTCTTGCAACACCCTTCATAACTATTTTGTCCATCTCTAACCATCATCATCCCCACTTTGTCCATCTTCACTAAAATCCTCTTACATGATCTCCCTCATCCCTTCATAGGTGTGTCTTAACTATGTCTAGACAGCCAGACCCTCAGAGAAGCCCCTTTAAACTGTCCTTCACCTGTCCTCAAGCAGCCTACTTACTGTGTCCTAGTTTTGCGTGTATGTGTGTGTTGTATGCCTTCATAGATCTTAGGCCTTACTTGGCATGTAGCCAAGGCTTTAATCTGCTTGACCTCGTAGCTATGCCTTATCACCTCTCCCATGACGCAACAGACAGCTCCACACTGTAGGCACGATTTCTCCGCGGGCCTTTGAGGAGAAAAAATGCTAACATTCACCTGGTAGACTCTTTGTACTTGCTTACTTTTCACATCACCCAGCAGTCACAATGTGAATCACAGAGGCAGAGAGCTGAGCTGTTCTTTGGTTGGAGTGTAATGAGAAATTTCCACTGTGAAGAATTGATTGGCTTGGTTTCTGTTTTCATCTCCTATTGTCTTTGATGGTATCACCGTGATTGTCAAGCTACTCTCAGTTGCTTGCAGCCACGTCGTTCAGCTTTTTAATCATTTCGTTGCTAAGACTCGCATTTCTGTCTTGGCAGGCGCAAGAAAACGTCATACAATTCACAAATCTTTAGCAAGATAGGTATACTTACTTTATGTGGTTACTCAAGTGTTCCAGCTATTTCTGCCCATTTAATTATTTTTCAGTCTCTTTTGTTCTTTCTCTCTCTTTTTTATCACATACATAAAACATCCCAACATCAGGCAAACATAAGGTTCAATCTGAGTCCAGTACATCATTCATTACCTGGAGGGGATTCACTGTGACATTTGGCTCTTTGAGGGCAGGGAACAAAAGGCCTCTGACATCCAAATGTTAGAGTGTCTGGTGATCCCTCTGTTTCACCCATGTGTCTCTCTGAACTCCCAGTCTGCAGGTCTAAAAAAACAAAAAAAACAATATAGAAGTCTTTTTTCTTTGAATGTGATGTGCTCCTGAAAATGACTTTCAAGTTATTAGACCATGAACTACAAAAATTAAATTAAATTTTTAATTAGTGTGTCACCTTGTTAGTACATCAACAAAGACGGAATATTTGAGGTATCAGCTCATCGCTCAGCTCTGTAGTGAATGTTGTGGTTTATAGCTGATCACCATACATGTGATGCTTTATTTTCGATGTTATGGGTCTGCTGTGCTCTGATTTGTTATCTTTCAGTCCGTTGTGCTCCACTCAGATTCTGTAGCACATTGCTTCATACGGGTAACACCTTAAAGTACAGGACCTGTTTGGTCAATTAAGAATGATGATGATAATTCCTGTTGAACTACTAGACGAGGTTGTTTTAGCTCTGTAATGGCGGGAGAAGGAACGGATATTGATGCTTAAGTCGTCCAGTGTTTTCTCAGCTCAGTGGCTATAAACAAGACAAAACAGGCCTCTCAGATCATGAGGCCATAAACTCTCAAGTGCACTTTATGACCACTTCAACCCTCTAGGCCTCTATGCCTCCAGTTTATTGTCTTTGCCATACAGTATTTGACAAATATGGTGGTACTTTATTACCGGGTGTTTGGTTATATCTGAGAGATGGATGTTTTGATAAGATAGCATGTATGTACTGTGTGTAAGGGTGTAAGGCGATGTTTATCCATCATTTTTTGTTGTTGTTGCTGTCTTGCTACAGAGACCTGTGCACCTGTAGCTGCTCGAGTGGGTCTTTGTGTGATGTGAATCAGGCAGAAAAAAGGGCAGTGTCCTCAAAAAGTGTCTGTCAGTTGTTTGCAATTCTTCTACCTTTTTTGTTTTTTCATGTGGAGCGCTTAGTGTGAAGACTCTGCTGTTCTGACACTGATATCAGGTGCACAATCAATACCGCATGTTTTCTCTGCACAAAAACTGCTTGACAAGTTCTGCCACAACTGCATCCTCTTTCGAAAGCAGATTCTTTTTCAGTTCTTCTTTTTTTTCTCAGCCGCGTGTGTGTGCGTGTGTGCGTGTGTGTGTGTGCGCGTGTGCGTGCGTGTGTGTGCGTGTGTGCATGTCTGTGTGTGTGTGTGTGCGTGTCGTCTGTGTGTCTGTGTGTTTGTCTTTTTTCAGTTCAGGGTGAAAGTGCACGTATGTGTGGATTGATTTATCCTTCGCTGTGAAGCACTTTCAGTTAATTTGTTCAGTAATATGTACATTAATACGTGCTACACAGGTAAATCTGACTTCACTTCATTTAAATGTTTGGCTACAGGGTGTAAAACAACTCATATAGGTGTTGTTTAGAGCATGAATAATTGGTACAAATTGCTGTTGTTGTGCTAACTCATGTATGCAGTATAAACATGGCAGCTTTGCAGTATTCTGTTCTATTCTCTTCATTAAGAATAAGCGTTACCTACAATGCTACAATTTTATCTGCTCCTGGTTCACTGTGCATACTTATGTGTGCCCATCTTTTGCACCACGCACATGCACATGTGTACTGGGCTGCTCTGGCACGGTTGCCTAGGAGACAGCCCAGAGTCATTTTTACATGTTGGAGCAGAGCTATGACTCATTCTATACAGGCTGCCTCAGTCCCTCATTCTTCTCATTCTGTGGACACTGGATATGGATAATTTAGCACTCTGCTCGTTGCCATTGTCTGTTCCTCATTCTTCACTCCTTTACTGTCATTACTTGCTCTTTTGTTCCGCCTCTATAATGAAGTTCTTGACAGTGGTTTGTGTGCTTGTGTTTTTCGTATGTGCGTTTGGGTGTGCGGTGAGGGAGGAATGAAAAAAGAGAGCATCCATGTGATGCGTAAACATTTTGTTTACAGCTCGTAGTGCGTGCACACTAAACATGCGCCACAACCTTGCATGTATACTTATTTCACATACACGCTTTATTACGATGTCTTAAAAGAAGTGGCTCTAAGGTTGGTGGTAGAACTGTTAAATACAGCATTAAATGTGTTCTTTGAATGGTCTCAATAGGTAAGAGGTTATTTAGCTTGCATTCACTGAATATAAAATAAATTCAAGAGTATGCTGACATGGGTCGCCAAATGTGCTCTGACAGCTGTTAGTGTACCTGTGCCAGGTGAAGTCTATGTGTGGGAGGCGCAGATTAGCAAATGTTAAGGTTATGCTATGTTGAAAACAATACGCCACTGCAACTGTACCTGAAAAGAGAAGTCGCCTCTAAAAGTTGATTTTTTTGTTTCTTCATGCCAGTGTCCTGTCCTCAGCGCCTGGTTTAGAGGACATCCAGACGCTGCTCCGCATCATCCACTCTAATAAGGTTGGTGCCATTTCACAGTTATTGCTATAGAATTAGAAGGGTACCATCTGATTAAAGTCATTTGACCTTTTTTCCACCGCACCGGTCTTTTTCTCATGTTGAGCTCTCATTGGTCATTTTCAGCTCACTCTCATATGCATTTGTGTTTCAGATTGTTGATGTGGATTCCAGATTCACAGCCAAAGACCTTCTCGATTGTTTCTCACAACAGGACTACAGGTAGTGCAAACACACACACACACACACACACACACACACACACACACACGTTATAATGATAATTGCGTATATATTATTGTTACAGAGCATTCATTTAAATGCTTACTCCTTTCTTTCTGGTAAATCAGATGGACCTCATCACTTAATTCACACAGTCACAACTGCTGGGAGTCTTAATTATTACATACAACTTGAATCAAGTACAATTTAACATTCAGGACAAGCCTCGAGTATGTTTTAGCACTTCCTCTGGAGGTTAAGCACATTTAAAAGAGTGAAATAGAGCCAGCACTGCCTTAATTTGACATGTACTCCCTGAATATAGCAACCACTTTGTTCTGACCAATCAAACGCATCAAACAGTCTCAGGTTCGCTGAATTCTTGCCCGCTTTGTCTAAGCATGCCCAGGCAGGTATGTGTGTTGTTTACCCAGCGTTATGACCATGACTCCGTCCTGACAGCCATCCTCACTGATATCCCCCACGGAGCTCTCACAATAGCGGTGACCATGTCAACAATTCAAAAAGTGTGGTGCTTGTACTTAAGACATTTCTTTGAAGGACTGTTAAAAGATATCAGTGCTTTTGTTATCTACTCAGCATATAATGGGACTGTGATGCCCCTTTGCAGTAGCCTGTATCACAATTCAGTTGGTTTGTCAGCTGTTGAAACATAATCGCACACACATTGTCTCGTAGGGTCAGGATTTATGAGTTAATGATGGTTTTGCACTAAGACGTCTCTTTAAAGTGGAAGTGGGAGACAAATGTTTAGCAACCGGTTGACTTTATTTGAGATCTGCTCCGACATGGACTCCCATAAACGCTCAAGTAAAGGAAGAGTTGAATTACCAAGATTAGCTAGGATCAAAGCTGAAGTGAGTCATGACTCAGGAATTGTCTGTCTGTGATCTTAAACATCATATTTTAACCTGTGGCCTTTATATCATTATTTTTAACTTAAAAACTATCTTTAAGAAGGAAGGGGGGATCCGAGTATATGAGTCAAGGAAGTTCCTAAGACTGATTCCCCTGGTGTTTAAACAGAAGGTTAAACTTCTAGTCTAGTTTACTAATCTAAAAGTAAGAAAATACTCAAAATTGAGCAGAATTTAACCTATAGGGTTAGACATTCTCTGAAAACAACACTTTTCTGATGGAGCTGTGACAGTAAACCATTTTGATAGTTTAATAGAGAATAATCCGTTTGTAGAACTTGAATCTCTCTCCAGAGAGCACCTCTAACAGAATTCATTGGATTCAAGGAAGCACTGCCTCCCCTTACATCTTTTGATTGTCTAAGAACATATGGAGTGTATTGTGAGAGGCCTCTGAAACAGTTGATCCTTTTTAAGAGCTATTTTAATACTGACTAGATGTGTGGCCCTATTGAACTGTACATTATGAACATTGCACATTATCTTACAAAACATGACAACAGCTCAAAAGTTGACATTCATTTCAATTGATTGAACACAATGAAACCAAACATCTTCAGGAAACATGCCTGATTTTTATTACATTATTACAACTTTAGATTATTACAACTATTAAATACTTTTTAAGAATATAAGGCTTTGCTAGCATTTGTAACAAATGCTACAAAGTGTGGTCAAATAATGTCAATATGTAATTTCAATGTGTACATTGATACTGTACATTGTATGATAGTAATAATAATACAGTTTAACAACTAGTATTTACTAATTGTGACACCCCTGATTTGTATACAGCTCGAGAAAAAAATGAGCTAAGTTTAAGACTACCTGTCTCTGACTGTCTCATTTGACAACACAACATTTCGTGTCTGTCTTCAAACTAAATATTCTCACATACAAACAAACATTTATTATTGTTATTCTTGGCTGTTTTTTTAGTCCTAATATGACGTGATTGAACAACGTTTGCCTACGCTATGACCGATGTTTGGGGATTTGTTAACAGCTGGGTAACGGATACACTGACATTGTGGGTTAGTATACTTCCTGTCTTTTTTTTTATTTAAATGTGAATATGATATCATTTAAATGCCATTTAAATGCTGGTTAACATTTGCGTGCTGAAATAATTATTGGTCATTATTGGTTATACGATCAAGAGAAAATGAACCATTAAAAGTCTGGTAAAAATGCTGAGTTTCATTACAAGTCTTGATTGAATGTGACACATTTTGACACTTTTTGAAGACTGGACAGTAACGAAAAGGTAAAAACAAATTAAAGTAAAAATATATTCCTTGATACTATAAATAATAAGTTTGTTGCAGCTCTCACTATTTGCTTAAACTACATTTAATTTTGTACCCACAGTAACCTAAACATCTGCAGCAGAATGCACACACGCAGAACAGAATAACTCAGTCCATCATTATGTGGTTCTGAAGCTCAATTGCTGCTATGAATGTAGGTTGAACCCAACAGCTGCCATGGAAACGAGTTCTATGAATTCGACATATTATATATTTTCCGGCCATCATATGTCCTCTCTCAATGCCCTCGCCTTCTTACTGATGATTTCATGCCCACATAGAAGATATAGCTTTTCATTAAGAGAATAACTGTTTATATAACGCTCGTTGTCAATTATTCTTTTATAGATCACCGGAAATAAATCAGAATAAGTGCTTAGGATGTTGTCACTATATATTGCCAATGATTAGTATATTATGATAGCCATTTGGTATGATCAGATCAGATGTAACCAAAGGTCTATTTAGTATTAAAGACAACATCTGCTGTATCACTTTGTGGAGCAGCTTTGCGGGCACTTACCGGTCACGTCATCCCAGCTTTTGTTACAACAGATCAGATATAGTTAAGCTTACTGTGTTGTGAACATAAATGTTTTATTTGTTACATTCACTGTGAAAGGATCTAGGCCTTTACTCGGTGAGTGCATTATGCTTGGTGTTTAATATTTGATTCTGCGTTCAGCGCCGTGGTATGATGTCATGAGTTATATAAGGCCTCAGGGGAGGCCCTCACCAGGAGCGTGTTTGGTCAACGACAGGCGGCTGTTGGTACCAGTGGGCTCCAACAGCAGATAAGCTGAGGAGTTTTGGAGATCAGAAGTGTCAGATTAAAAATTGTTCTCTGTGTTGCTCAACCTGTTGGCCTTTATGATTAACATTATAGCGTTATCTGTGAACCCTCATTTTAAAAATCCACAGATGTAGCTGTAAAATCTCACTCGTCCATGACTGAAATGTCTGTCTTTAGATACTTTTGTCATTTATGTGCACGTTTCTCAGAGGTTTTAGCGGTTAACTTGCTGTATTTGTAAGCACTGTTGTTGCATGCATACAGAAGGGGAGCTCTAATGTGTTTTATTTCATAAGGATACAGTATATGGTGCGCTCTGACGAATGGTTAGCAGCACAATGCCTTTTGGATTTAGCAGGGTGCACAGGCTACAACAGATCTTTAGCAGGGTGCTTTTTGGATTTTGATTTTGAAGAGTGAGAGGGAGTAGAAAAGAAACAAAAACAACACACTGTAGTTTTCCAATTTCTGAGATCAACTTCTCTCCTTATAACATTCAAATCCATTTGAAAATGCAGCCTTGCGTCCCCTCCACATGAGTGTCTTCAGTTTTCTGTGTTTTTTTTATTGGTGTTGTTTGGAAGCGAGGGGAGTTAACTGTGTGAAACTTCGATTTGCCCGATATTGGAAAAAACTGACGTTGTTATATTTTGGTTTCTGCAATAAACTGTGGATGGTGGTATGAATCATCACCCAGATGACTTAAATAGCTATATTTGGAAATTATTGGATAATGGCGAATGGTGCAGAACAATAAAGAATGACTGTGATTGTTGGTTCGCTGTGCACGCGGAGCCTGCATCAAAAGACCTGTTGTAGCTTGTGACTGAGCATGTGCAAACTGCAGTGACAATGCTAAAAAAATACATCGTGCACTGTTGACTTTTTTAACACCAGGGCTCTTTTCACCTGTGGATGTGTTATCAGCGATACTCGGTGGCTATGATACATTCACAAAAATCAATGAAGATGATGAAGAAAAACCTTAAAATGATTGTCTTTGTACTGCTTTAAATCAAGTACATGCCAAAAGGGCCGGCAAATTATCACATTTCGTTTAGTTTTCTTTTTTTTGGCAGCGGAGAGGTAGCTTAGCTTTCAGTCAGAACATTGCTTTAGTTCTAAGATATCGCCTCTCTCTGAAGTTGCATGTAAGTAAAGTCAAGCTCACGTGTTAGCATCGGTGTTTAACTTGCATATCACTCCTTACATAATTAACTGACTCAGACACACAACCTTAAACACCGGTTCCTTATTCACAGCGGTCACCCCTCGCAGCTTTATCTTACATCATAATATTTACACATTAGTTTTATGTAACTCGTCAAACAGAATGGCCAGGGGGGAAACGCTGGACTGCAGTTTTGATAAAATTAACCAGTCTACAGGGAAGAGTACACAGCTGAATCAAAGAAAGCCAGCAGAATCACGTTATCTCTTTCTGCTAAAAGCTACACAGAGGAGAAACTATTTGGTATTTGATGAGACGGATCATACATTTTAAATGAAAATGGAATTACAGTAGACACATAGAAGCTTTTTTTTCATCCTCTATTACATAATACAGGTTACGTATTGAAAGTGTTTCATCATTTACTCATTTGACTGCACCAAAAAAAGCCCTTGCAAGTGTTTGCATGTCAAACATTTATGAGCAACCCAGTGCCACCCTGTTATCATTAACTGGCATTCCTGCATAAGACTCTCTGTAGGACTCGGTCTCCTCTGTAAGGTCAGTGTTTTTCTTTAAAATGAACGTCAAATGGAAAAACTGCCCTTGTTTTACCATAGGCGTCAGACTGTAATAAGATCTCAGCAGCAAAACCATCACTATTGTTGTGCTGTACTGTCAATGTTAAAGGATAATTTCATCGAAAAAATGGAACAGTCATTCAGTCATTATCTACTGACCCTGTGTGGATGGAAGGACACGTGAAGTTTGGTAGTGCACAAAACATTTCTGAAGCTTTAAAGCAGAAGAGCGTGGAAGCAGATAACTTGAAGAAACGTAATGATTTGAAAGGACATTATTTACACCCTCGACGTGTGGTTGAGCTCATGCACCCACTTCACACGGGGTGCGTGCCAACACTTTTAGCTAAACGGCTACAGTGATGATTTTAGCTTTAAAGATGCAAAATGTAGGTTTGGGGAAGAAATTTCCCACAGAAGAGAAACATTTTCAGTGATGGGGTTTTTGTGTCTAAGCAAACTGAATAAACTGTCTTTGTTTTCACGACTGAATAAACAAACTGAGCCTAAGGGACAACACAGTTTCATACTGTTTTACTTTGTTTATATGTGGCGGACCCTGACACCATTTCGGCTTCAAACAGTGTTCTGGGGATCTTATTTACCTCTGAGAACAGCGTGTTCATTCAGTTATGGAAAAAAATAAATATTTCTGAGTTTGTTTTATTGACTCAATAATATTATAAATATAAGAAATCTGAGTCGGATATGTTTCTACAAAACTACAAAGTGCCCCTTGATCAGGAAAATCAAGAAGTGTTTTGCGGACTAAACTCAACTTTCTGTCCACATGGGTTTCAGGAGATAATGAGATTTTGAGAAAAATTATCCTTTTACTTGTGCATAGTGGCAAAGTGCTTACATCCTACATTTGATCAAAATATAGAAATAGGGAGAAAATCTCACATATACAAGAGTCCAACCCAAAACACAGCTTATATTTCCAATAATAATCCATAATAAATGACCACCTGCACATTTCCGCCTGCTATCGTTCTTTTTCGGCTTATATTGTGTTGGTGGAGACGACCCACGTGTCCATATTAGTTCAGCCGGAGAGAGAGAATCTAATCAGTGGCTTTCTGTTCAGCATAAAAAACGATTGGCTCGCGGATAGCAGTAACGTATCATGTGGTTTAGTTCAGTGCTCCTGGGGATGTCCATTAATTACCTGTCAAACAGGCTGTTATGTAACTCATAGAACAGCCACTGCTCTCCCGCAGTGTGTATACATTGTGGATGTGGGTCAGTGACATTCATGTGCGTCACTGACTTCATTCAGAGATGCTTCATGCAACAGCTCGGCGGGACCGTTGTGTCACACTGTTGAGGCAAACGCATTGACCGGCAGCCTTTCACACAGTCCCTCTGTCCGTGGAGCGTGCTGGAATTCTAAACCAGATGATTTGTGGCAGACCCCAAAAAGCATTCTGGGAGTAGACAAAAACTGCCATTTCCACAGGTTATGAAAACACACAGCTGCACTATTGGACGGAGAAGGGGAAGTGGATGGAAGGATGTAGGGTGAAAACAGGGGGCGGCAACAGCCAGCAAATCCTGCTCTTTCTTTCCTCCGTCTCTCCCCCCGGCAGTTACATAACGTTCCAATGGAAACAAAGCAGAGGAGGAAACAAACAAGCAACAGGCTCCCTCAGTGTCTCCGCTGCTAAGCAGCCGTTGCCAAGTGTGTAGCCACTTTGTGCATGTGTTCTGCGCTCACAGGGATGATGACCACGTGTGGGTTTTTGTTTTTGCATTTGTTGCTGCATGCATGCGTGTTGTGTTTGGGGGCCAGAAAAAATGTAATTCAGCTGGAGATAACGTGTGCGCAAAGAGCTGCTATTGAGAGCCGGGGCTTCTGGAAGCTGCAGCACCACAGAGGCTCTTTTGTCCGTCATGAACATTCTGTCCTGAACATTATCAGCACATAGAAAGTCTGTGTGTGTGGTCACCCGGGTTCATCCACATGGTCAGAGTAGTTACACAATTCTCCACTGGTCAATTGGTGGTGAATTTGAGAGCATTTTGCTGCGATTACAAATGGATTCTTGTGGGTATGAGGAACACTGAGCTAAAGCCAGAGTGTGCCAACTCAACAGAAACAGAAATCACTGCATCTCAAAACATTTCTGTGGCAAAGAAAAAAACAAGTAATAGCTCCATGAATGCATGACAACATAGAAGAGAAAACACATCAAGTGTGGATTCAGCAGTAACATATCCCTCCCAAAAACAAAACAGAGTCTTGAGGTTTTAAATATTCATGACTAAATAAGCAACAATCAAAGTTGCGGGGGAAAGTCCTCAGTTCTGATGAGGCAAAACTATTAATGAATAATAACTATGTTGGTAAGGTGCAAACAAACCCACAACTGTCCACCTGAGCCCAGCACCACTGAAAACGACCAAAACTCCTCCAACTGTGGCTGAAATGTTTGAATACTAAAGTCTTTGAACGCCTTTTGTATCTAATTTATTTCTTGTGTTCCCAGGGAGAAGCTGACAGTTGGAGGGAACCAGTTAATGGAGCTGAAAGGGGCCCTGGATCGCTGTGTGGGGACGACGGGTCAACACACCACCTTTCCCACGTAGCCCTGATTGGACCAGAACCAGGAAGTGTGCACATCAGCCAAACAGACGCCCTGAATAAACTGATTACTTGAAGTGAAAATTGTATGTTAAAGAGGCGTCTGGTCATACGCAGGAGCTGTTTACCTTTTTTTAATTTGTAAACAAATGTTAGTTGTGACATGGTTGTTGTTCCGTTCCCTGAATGAATTGAATCTGTGAGGGTTCTCCATCATTTTACCGTTTCCAGAGAATGACCCGACTCTTCACAAGAGACTGTTTTGCATTTCAGTTCAGTGGGTCTGTGAACATTCATTTACATAAAAAATGGCATTATCTTGTCAGAGGGGATTTATTCAGTTTTCACAGTTCAGTTTATATTTGCTTTTGAAGTGCAGTTTGTGTTGCGTAACATTTTGGATATTTATTTTGTGATATTTTTTGGACCTTTATGAAGGTGTAATGTGCAACAATGTGTGAAGGTACCCACTTTTGTTATGACAATGATAAACTCTATTCTAATGTCTGCTGACCATTTTTCCACCCAGGCCCTGGTAAGCAGTTGTTTCCCATTATTAATGATCGTTCAACTTCAGTTTCAGAAAGCGCAGTGAAGCTTCTCACTGGGCAAAAAAGGAAATCATACATTTTGGCAAATAAACATACTTTCTGGCTGAGAGTTAAATGACAAGAACAATACAATTCTCATTGAATCTTTTAGATATGAAGCTGTTCTGATATGAAGTTAGCTTAGCCTAGCCGGAAAAGACTGGAAGCAGGGGAAAACAGCTAGCCTAGCTTTGTCCAAATTTTAAGAATGGCTATCTATGATGTGAAGTTTTGTCTTTTTTGTCCAGGCAGAGTGATTTCTGAGAGTCATGTCATCACCATGATGTTGATTTTTGTAAACAGACGTCTGTCGGGTCATGCGCAAGTTCCAGCAAAGAAGATCAAAAAGTTGATCATTCCCAATCCCGGCTGAGAATTAGACAGTGAGATCACAAAAATATCTTTGAAGATGTAACCTGCTAACCAACAATGTAAAAAAAAAAAAAAAAAAAGGCTGCAGAGGTAACGCTACGTGACAGAATCACACTGCAATGTATGGAGTGCTTAAGTCAAAGATGACTTCTGGCCAATAAAAAGGCAAACACGTAGCCACCGTGAACCCAAGCACTCTTTTAACCATTTGGTTTTTGTTCAGATTAATTAAACGAGACCTAACGCGGTAAATTGTGAGCTTCAGAGGTCCAGGCAGGTGAATTTTGTCAGACAGAGTCAGGCTAGTCAGTTCACCTGTTTTCCAGTCTTTGTGCTAAGCTAACTGTCTTCATGTTTATCTTACAGATATGAAAGATGCATCAGTCCTCTCACCTAACTTTCAGCAAAAATGTCAATAGGTGTGTTTCCTAAATTGTAGAATTATTCCTTTAAAGAGAGTCCAGTGAGACAATTTTTTTCAGCTTATAAAAATTGATTAATATTGATTCCAAAAAATCTGTTTTTTATCATAATGCTGTCACAAACCATGTTTTAGACTTCCCACTTACTGCAAGTGAGGCAGTGTAGAAAGTTTGGTCATCCAGCAGACTATCGCTTGGGCTTCTTCTTGTTTTTTATGATTTTTTTGAAAGCCAAGATTGTCCAATTTCTATTCTATAATATAGATTATAGAATTGAAATAAAAATATATATATATATATATATTTTTTTTGTTTTTTTTTGTTTTATATATATATGATTTTATATAAGATTTTTAAGTACAAATGTAAATAATCTGAACATATTAGATTTTATGTGAAAAAGTTAAATATTTACAACACAAAATTAAATATTTTGGAGCATATTTTCCCATGGACATCATTTCCTTCCTCCACTGATCCACCAAATTCGCTCAGCCTCAGTAATGTTGCGTAACTACTGTCCTTGTGGTATTTCCTGCCGTTTTTAGAAGAGGCTTGGCCGTGCAGTACGGTAACGAGTGCTGTCAGTGTGGGTGCATGTGGCAGCATGTGTGTGCATGCATGATGACTAAGGGGATTAGACTGCCCGTGACACCGGCAGACAGAGATTACACCTGCTGCTGTGACACACAGAGAGGCTAAAGCATCAGACGTCATGCAGTGACAGGTGTGGGGAGGGGACAGATAATGAGCAGGACTTCCAGTCTCAGTACATTATTTCAGCGACAGACATTGCGAACCAGCTCTTATTGAACATTTTGTTTGCCTCAGACATGGACATTTTTTTGGTCCAGATGTATCTCCTTTGTGAATTTTAATGCACACTTAATTTTGTCAGTCTGTGCCAAAGGAACTCTTGTGTTATTTCAATGCTTGCCTTGACCGAGAGGGACCCATTTCTGCCCGTCTTCAGATGCTTATGAAGTGTCTGGCTAATGTGGAACTGCTTTTATCTAAATTTCTTCATGTGAAAATTCCCTTCATTTCCTCAGGGGAACATGTTCTATCTTCTTAGATTGTTGTCTGTCAGAAAGCTTCTGTCTGAACGTGGTTCCGCGTGCTGACCTTATATCATAAGTGAACCATCTGCATGCTTAACTGCATTTACATTTTACAACACATTGTGCCTTTATTTTTTATTAATTTAATTAACACTTATTTGATTCGGCCTCCGCCTTCAGCAAAAAGAGGAAGCCAGCAAAACTCTCCCAATTAACTGTGTAAGGGTGACAGAAGTGGCAAACTAGATAGGCAGACTCCTCAGTGTCCAAGACCTAGATTCCTGTAGCACGTGGCCCATATGCTGCTTTTTTTTTTTTTCCCTGTGACTGTCAGGTGCATCAGAGATTATCAGAGGCTATCTTGTGAATGGGCACAGGGTAGGGATTTAATAAACTGACTGGCAGCCGGTGATGTCTGAGGTCATGCAGATGTAGCCAGACTCAACACTCGCAGAGCGACGGCCATCGGTCCCTTCCTGCTGAAGTCTGTTCGCCAGCTTAGTATAATCTCTCCTAAAAGACACTTAGAGGAGCAGGGAAAAAAAACCTGGCTTACTGAGTTAGTCCCTGAGGAAAATGGTGGCAATGAAAGCTTAGACGGCAGTGACCAGCGGACAGTAATTACTCAACGTTAAGAGCAGGATGACAGGGAGACGAGGTGGCTGCAAAGTCTAAATTTAGCATCCGGTTCGTACAACCATAAGCAGACGTCTCTTCAACACTTCTTCACTGGTAAACAGTATTTTTAGTTTATGCCCAACAACACTGAGTAACATTCATTTAGGAAGAAGGTCGAAGACAAAAATCAGATTTAAATGATTTATTAATTAAGAAATGTTACAAATGTGATAATTTTCTCGCTTTAACATTCCTTCCAGAAGAATCTGCCAATGCCTGACACTTTAAAACACAAAATAAAAAGAAAAGGATCTTCAGTAAACTGCATCTCTACGTACATCAATTAGTTAAATCACAATAACAAAAGTTTGGTTAGCAGAAGCAAGGTTTGTGCGTTTGTGTGGTGCATGTGCACAGAAAAATTAACTAAAACTGGCACTGGTTAGATTCATTGACTTAAGCTGTCTGCTACTACTTTATTTTTATCAGTAAATCAGCAGTGTATAAAAAATATAAAAAAGGCCATCATTTAAGATTCAAAAAGCAATCCAGCTTGTTTAAAATGACACAAAAAGCCATGACAGGTGTTTTTCAACTCGCACTCTGAGTAAGGCTTCAAACCACTGACCTTTAAATATGTGAGCAAAATTACATTTCCACAACAGAAATATTCTTAAATAACAACTTGCAAAAGTCAACTGTCATCACTCCATACTGCCACCTTCCAAGTGACCAATAACTGCGAGCTCATCTGAAAACCCTCGATGAAAGTGACAAACTCTTCAACTCTGAGAAAAAGAAAAGCACTAAATGTGTATTAAATGTTGGCATATGACAAAAAATGAGGAAGAAATAAAAATATGTACAGCACGGAAAACATTGTATGCAATATGCAAAGGCGTCATGTTGCTTTGGGCAACAACCCCTCCATCCCCAGTCACCAATTATAAGCCAGTCTTCACTGAAGACCCCTCATCCCAACAATCCCCACCCCCACCCCCACCCACATCCGCTCATACACACACACACACACACACACACACACACAGAACATCACGAAACACGATTACGTCACTAAGCCTGTTAGTTTGGGAAAAAGGTGAAGCACTGTGAAACTCCTCAACCCCCTGGCTCCCACCCCTCAGTCAGAGAGGGGAGACGGGGCCTTGGTGCAGTCGTTCCACTCGTCCGTCTCAGGGTTGTACACCTCCACTGTGTTGAGGAACTCGTTGCCATCGAATCCGCCCACGGCGTAGATGGTTTCACCCAGCATGGCAACACCCGCGTTGCTGCGGGAAGATGTCATGCTGCCCAGCATCCTCCACTCGTTGCGCATGGGGTCGTACACCTCCACACAGCGGAGCGCGTGGGAGCCATCGAAACCGCCAACGACAAACAGTTTGCCTGGACGGAGAGAGTCGTTAGTATCGACATGATGACTCACCCAGATTCCACATCATTGATGCACTTATTTTAACAAGAGTCAGTTTTGCATTTAACATGCTTTTGAACCATGCAACTGTTCATTTGTGGTCGTAGACTCACCTTCATGGACAGTAACGCCGGCCCCCCTGCGAGCCACATTCATGGGGGCTACCAGGGTCCAGGTGTTGTTCTCAGGGTTGTAGCGTTCCACAGTGTTTAGGCAGTTCCACGACTCCGCCCCTCCAATCACATACATGAAGCCATCCAACTCACACACTGCTGCCTGGTGCCTCCCTGAAAACAAATTTGCTTATTGAATACGACTTTCTAATTTCCCCTCGAGTGGCAAATATCAAGTCCACCAGCTCCTCTGATACAATTTTATCCTACAGTTGTCTCAGTCTTAGAACATAATGTTCTCTCTGCTTTAATTATTCCCTCTGTCCCAAAGGGAATAATTAAAGCTTCACGTGAAAGACATACTGGTTAGCTCTCTGAAGAAGCTTGAGGTTAGATCATGTTATCTGTATCAAGTTAAATGTTCTGAGTGTATGTGGGACTGTTTGGACACGTACTGATGTTAAGAGAGGCACAGTTGGACCAGGTTTTGTTCACAGGGTCAAAAGCGTCGCAGTTCTTAAGGCCCTTCTGCCCGCAGGGGTCCGACCCTCCCACAACGTAGAGTTTGTCGTTCAGTGAGCAGACACCTTTAGATTGAGAGAAAAGGAATCAGCGACACAAAGCAAACTCGCTTGATCGGAGAGGCCATTCTATTCAAGTGTTTTCCTGGAAAGAAATTAAATTAAACAAATCCCAGCAGAAAGGACTGACCTGCATTGCAGCGGTTTGTCCTCAGTTCTGGCACTTGAGCCCATTCATCAGCATGTGGATCGTACCTCTCCCCGCAGCTCAGCTCATCAGAATGTCCGTTTGATCCTCCAATCACATACAGCTGACCCTGCAAGAGAGTCATTAGATGATGATTCATCCGCCTGACACACTTGGTGATATGCACTTCAAACCTACTGACAGAAGTGAGAAACCCAACTGTTTGGACAGAGAATGGGTGAAGTGTGGAAGTATTTGCACAAGAAACCTATGAAACCTGTTCAAACACTTGATATGTGCCCTCCAGTGCCATTATTCAAAATGTCAATAAATCAGAGATAAAGACGAATAATAAACTGTACCATGAGAACAGCCATCTGGAAACGAGCCCTTGGAGTCCGCATGGGAGCGATGAAGGTCCAGCGGTCCTCTTTGGGGTCGTAACACTCTACAGTCCTCAGACACTCCTCTCTGTTGTAACCTCCTGCAGGAAAATAAAGATTCATCAAAGTTACAGAGGAGCTCTGGGGTCCTACATTTTCTTTTACATCATCATGTTCAGCAAAAAAATATAGAAAACATTCATGCTCAGATTCTATAATTTATCTATGGTCAGCCTTCCAGGAAAGTTGGATTATGCCAATGAGCTGTATCGAGCATTTTTTTGTTTTGTTTTCAATTATTTAAACGAGTCTCCATCTACCATCTACTCACTCTACAGTTTTTTTAATAGAATGCTGCAATGTGATTTTGTTGTGAAATGTTTGTAGACTACAAAACCACTTTTTATCCACAGATCATGATTGAATTTTATTTCCGGTTGAACTGTTCCTTTATTACTGGTTACTCTTGTTTTCTCACCTGCTGCGATGAGTCTGCCGTTTAGAGCAGCGGTGCCCAGGCCACAGCGAGCATAATGCATGGGTGAGAGCGGTTGCTCCTCAAGCTCCTCGGGCTGGGCCTCGAAGCTGAGGCTCTTCATCAGGCAGGGGGTGGCAGAGGGGGAGGTCTGAGGGCTGCTGCGACCGTGCAAGAAGATCACACACAACACACTGTCCAGCACAGCCAGACACAGGTAGGTGTTGTCTAGGGGTAAGATTGAAGACCGTTAGAAACACTTGAGGGAAAATCGTTTCAGATTAAAATCAGGAGTCTCTGATGCCATCTCCTTTCAAGAAAGATCAGCATTTCTGCCTGTATTGTAACAAATCACATGTAGCTCATATACACACTTACTTGTGGTCTTCTCAGAGGCGATGTACTTCCACTCTCTCCTGGCAGTCTGTTTCGGGGCATTTGCTGCTTGGTTGGAGGGCGACAGGCTTCCTGAGGAGCTGCAGCTCATCTGTCTCTGGGTGCTCTCCCGAACGGGTTTCTTCTGCAAGAGCACATCGCAGCTACAGAAGCCAAGCTTACACCACAGGCCCACCAGTGGCCAACACCAGCTAATAATTCCCCAAGCTACACTGTGACCCAACTGGTCTAATGTAGACATGACACAGTGACATCTCACGCCATGTGAAGCCAAAAGCACAGCACTGCAAACTACAGTCTCAAACCACGCTGCAATCAGATCTACAGCACACAGTTACACCACAACCCAAAGAGAGGGTAAAAAGCTGAGACTACCACCACGGCCCACACTCAGCAGGTTGAGATTAGCTTAAAAAAATCTAAATATGGTTTTAATATATGCTCAACAGCATAGCCAGGCACGCGTCATAGCTCAGTTCTTGCCGATCTATTGGCATCCGGTTTTACATTCTGGCTAAACTGTGGCATTTAGTAAGCCATTTCTACCTCTAGCCAGGCGCAGGCTGTGTAGTATTTTTATGCATGGCCAGGCACACGCTGTACAATAAAGCTACACGCTGCCAAGCAAAATGTGGTAGAGACTTCATTACAGTGAAGCCGGCACAAGCTGTTGAGTACCTGCACAAACTGAAGGTGGTCCTCCTCGCCACCAAACACCTCATTGTGCGCCTCAATCAGCAGCCCTCCATCCACCAGCTTATGGTCAGGTGAGTAGTACAGCGTTTGCACCTGAAAGACAAACAGGAACAACATACCCATGTGGCTGTCTCCATGGCAACACACTGAGAGGGAGGGAGGGAGGGAGGAGGAGGAGGGGAGCAGTGCTGTGAAGAGGAAGATGGGGGAAGGGATGAAGGATCGGCTCTTCAATCGCTTGCATGGAAAGCTCCCTTTAAAAAAAGACACACGCTGCTGCCACTGCATAGAGTGGGTTTAGTGTTTGAGCGCAAGAA
>CAEMYA010000463.1:831312-855414 GCA_903131615.1 Diplodus sargus | reverse complement strand
GGCTCTTCTTAATTTGCATCTAAAAAAAAAAAGAGGGAGCTTGTGAAGAATGAGAGGCTGCATCTGGAAAGATCTTCAGTGAAGAATGAAGAGGAAACTTTCCCCTTTCCACCTCTGTGACTTTAAAATGGGTCCTCTAGCTGAGGAGTTGGTCATTGTGACGGCTGACAGGCTGTCAAATCCAGATGACTTCAGAAAGTAGTTCTGTTGTACCAAGGTAAATGTAGTTATTACCCAATAACAGATTCAATCCAAGAGGAAAATAAGGCATAACCATTATGTTCTGTTGAGGTAAGATACAATGAAAATATGTGCCGAAGTCACACAAGTTGCCCAAGAGAAATTTGATGGAGGTCCATTCAAGTCCAGCGAAATAAATCTATACCGAGCAAGGAACTATGCTTATGTGCATCCGTTTTCCGTCCAATGCCTAGTGGTTTCTTAACTGTGGTGGGGGATATGTAGGCCTGTATGAGGATGTTGCGTGCAGTTAAGGGGCATTCAATTAGATGTATTTATTGCTAAAGGTTTGTGTTTTAATAAATGCAGAAATGGGATGCATCTGTATATGTGGCATGGACAGATGGGAGCACAGTGTTGCTTGGCTGCATAGAGAGGCTGCTGAGAGGCAGTAGTGCTCCTCTCCTCCCTCTATTTTCTCTGACTCATTACCCTGGTGGCTCAGTCCTGGCTCCTCAGTCTGGTCTCCTGCTGCTGCTAATAAACCTACAGGAGAGATAAATCAACGGGGAGGAGTGCCTGTTAGTGCTGGAGCAACAAACACGCACCTGTTCAGATAGTAAAGTGGCACTGAGACAGTAGAATCAAGGGTCAGGCCTTTGAGAACCTGTGTTTTTGTGTTCCAGTGGAGAGGAGGACTGTAATACTCAGATTGGGTTGCATGTAAACCAACCACATACCCAAAAGAGAACAGTGGAAACAAAACAAGAGCAAACAGCAGCTCTTTTTGGCTCACCTCTAATTTGTAGTATGGTTCAGGGGTACAGAGTTTCTTACTGCAAACACCTCAACAAATCAGAGGATAAAGAAAACAACAATCCTGACAGAGCAGCATGACAGTGGCATGCCATTTCTATTTCAGCCCCCTTAATGACTTCTTAACGTCAAAAACAGGAGGGGTCAGAAGGAGGGGGAAGTTCAGCCTGAGATTTGAGACTGCACACCGCGGTACTGACCTCTTCCATAAGTCGTTCCAGTTGGTCTCCATTCTCCCAAAGGCTGCGCTGCACCCAGTTGAGCACCTTTGAGTAGAGCTTGCCATTGCTGGGCAGGGTCAGGTTGTCTTCTAGCATTACTTCTAACTGTAAACACACAAAAGGAGAATGAAACGGGAGTTAGATTTACACACAATAGGAATAATGTGACGGCTTAACTGAAGAAATTAATACCATGTCATTTATCTCTCACTGGAAAACTTGGATCCAACTGACTGATAATTAATTTACCTGGTAAATATATGATTCATTGCCTGTACAATTGCTTCTTTTTTTTGCCACAGTGACAGGATTCACTTTAGGTTCATATAAAGTTTCTCTGGAACCACACACACACACACAGCACTCATAAACCAGTGGCCCTTGTTGCAAAGTTAACATGTTTGGATTAATCACTAGGTAAAATGTATTTTATGCATCCTGCCAAACAATTTTATAGGTTCATATTGCTTTTCTACATTAATGTCTCGTGTTTCAGCAAATTCTTAAACAACCTTTGTTGCTCGTTATTGTGCCCCAAATAAAACAGTAGCAATTAGCTAATGGGCCAGATTGCTGCCAGTGATCAATCTCTCATAATGATCAATACAGGTTGAGTCTGTGTTTCACTCACTTAATGACTCAGAAAGCCTCAAGGTATTAAATTTACAATGACACAGACCTGAGAAAGCAAAAGCAAGTCTTCATGTTTTGAGGCAGCAACACAAGTTTTGTATTTAACAGATAACATATTTCATTGTCAAATTAAAAGGTTACCGATTTAATTTTTGACCAATCAGCAAATTATATAAGCAATACACCCAGTTAATATCTAAAATCTAATGTCCTAAATCAGCAAAGCATAATGGAGACCAGCATGCATGTTAGCATTCCAGCCCACTGTGACTTCCTTTTATTTATCTGACCTGCACAACCTCAGCCAGACTTACCTTAAAAAGTTCCACATGCCATCCTAATTTGAACAAAGACACCCACCTCTGCTAGGCCTTACTATTGCATACGTTTCAAGTCCCCTGCCCTTAATACATTCTCAGCCAGATTTAGCAGTAGGAAAATCCTTAAAAGGCACACCTCCGTACTCTAAGTATTGTTAATCCCATGTCAAGGTAAGAAAGGTAAAAATACAAAGCTAAAACCAGCATGACCTATTCAGCTGAAGACCTCCAATGCTGGCTAGTTATAATGCTGAAGTAAAGGGGGGCAAAAAACTCTAAAATAATTGGACAGAACTCTTATAAACATTGTGGCGTTAAATGTATGCATGTACCTTGAGACGGGGAAGTTTGAGGAAGTCCTCCTGTTCAGAAACTTCCAGTAAATGGTCCTGGATGAAGGCGTCCACCTTGGCCAAAACTCTAGCATCTCCCATAGAGCTGGCAAAGTTACGAAAAGAGATGGCGTTCTGGGAATCCATTTTAGACAGCAGGTAGTCACCACAAATCTGTGAAGTAAGCAGGATATGTTAAAGTTGATTAAAAAAAATAATGTTATTTGAAACCTGTGAGATTCTTGTGTGGCCAGAATTGCAGCTCTATGGAATTAAATGTCATCAGAATGCAGATAAGTAAGACATACCTGTTTGACTCGCTCCATCTTGAACCTTTTGGCTGCAGAGTAAACTTCCTTGACCAATTCCTTGTCTGCCTTTAGCCTGTGTCACACACAACAAAAAAGTGGTTGTCAATCATTTAAAAACAGAGAATTTTGCTGTGAAAAGTTCAGAGGCAAAAGTTCAAAAGGCGCTACTAACTGGGCAGTATAGGCATAGTTGAGCAAGATCTCTACAGCCTCTGGGTCCAAGTCCTCAAAAGTGACATGTGACACTCCATGAGGCTCATTGTCACTGTTAAAGATCTCAAACAGGTAGGGACTGCAGCAAGCCAGAACAGCACGGTGTGCCATCAGCTCATGACCACACACCTAAACAATTAAAGAAAAAAAGGCAACAATTAGAAGTTTGTTAAAAGGAAACCTATACAAAAACATACATCTGTGTTGTGAACTGCTAGAAAAATTGTTATTTGTGTGTCAACATTAAAAGGGAAACGAAAGAAATAAATCCCAATATCGACTGAGAGAATATTAACATAGCAACAAAATCAATAGTTATAATAAAATACATTTCCTCATGCCTCGATTCCTGATTGGCAGGCCAAGTCTCTTAGAGGTCTCCATTATAAAAATGGTGGGAACATGTTCTCACACTTGAGACATGAGAATAACAGAATCATAACAGGAAACACTGAAGTAAATACTAAAATCTTTTTTCTTGTTTCAAAGTTTGGCATGACTCACGAGTTGAACCGAATACATGCCATTCACTCAGACCTAATGCACTGTACTGACATCCTGTGCATATCAAACTATTGGTACCGTCGATAAAGGTGTCATTTAATGCCCTAGAGTGCATGTGTTATATTCTGCAGAATGACTCAGTGGTCTCTCTGATAGTGTGCAAGCGCAATGATCAATGTGCGAGAGTATGCGCATTTGCATTAGTCATACCTGCAGTCTAACATCGCAGAACTGACCACTCTTTCTCAGAGCGTTCATTTTGGCCACGGTAGAATCCAGGAAACTCTCATCCTCAAATATCAAATAACCGTTTGGAATCATCTTGGTAAATTTTGGTGGTATGCCTGCAGAGGAAAAGCAAAAAATACATTTGTGTTCAATAAAATAACAATACTCTGCATGCTTGTCTTCTGAACTCTGTCCAACATTGTAATAGCTGGCTGGCTTTATTAATTGATGACCAGAGAGAGGATTAGGATTAGGTGCCTGCAATGTGCATTGTACTTTATAATCTGTCCTTTGCATTAGTCATAGCCTTACCTAATAAGAAGAATTTAAATCCAGGGAAGTACCACTGCTAAGAGTAGAACAGGAACCAAAGGTAGGCAATAGGCAAAGCAGACTGAGGTCACAGCGAAGCCCAAGTCTTCTTCAACCAAGGAGAGGGATGGGAAGATGTTAGAAGAAATGCCAGTTGACTAAACGGGCGTGAGCAGAAGGGAGAGGGGGGGCAGCCGCACGGACAAACTATCAGGCTTGAAGCGACTGTAATCAAGTCCTCGGGATCCCGTTGGCTATAGACTTGTACGTATTCTGTGTTGGTCATACATTATAACCTAGAAGAAAAAGAAAAGGGAAAAACAAGGGACATGAGTTTTGTCATATGTGTAAAATGAATTAAAGTCAACAGCTCATTTTCAAATTGATTCCATCTGTTCTTGGCAGCCATGCAATGCTAGCACGAGTCCGCTCCACGTGGTAAGTCAAGGCAACCTTTGCGCATGAGGTGGCAGTTGAGTACTCTATGTTCCACTCTCTCAGTATCCTTTTCACAAGCCATTTTACAAACATGCAGGAATGCTCACAATGTTCCCATGTTCCCCACATGCATACAAAATTTAACAGAAAACAATCTGATTCAGGTCACATCACTTCATCTGATTAAGTTATCCTCATCGAATCCTGGAAGAAAACTGGAATTCAGCATTTTATCTCAATATTCTGTAAGCCCATACAGAATCTGTGGTAAAGCTCATGCCTTGGATTCTCTCTTACAACACCCTCCATTTCTCAGTTCAAATCTCCACACCTGCTCCTACGTTCCACCAGTCCAAACTAGACCGTATAAGCCATCTCTTGCCTTCAGCTCTGTATCCCCTCTCTGATGCAAGGCCACTCCAACTCCATCTTATGTGACAAGCCCCTTTGGCTGGCTCCTCCCTATAGGGAACCTTCCATTGAAGCACTGACCTATAAGGAAAACGCAGGTGGGAACAACTTTTGACAGTGTTTCCACAGCAAGTCAGTCGGTGAGATACAGTGACGGGTCATTTTTCTCAGTGAAACTGCTGACCGCACCATGAATGCTGGTTGGCTAGCATAGGTATTCCAAATACCATGCAACACTGGCCCACACTCACATGACGCCTCCAATGAAGATCATGTCCCATATCTTTCTGTTTCAAGATATTTTATTCTGCTAAGTAGGCATTTGAAATTCACTAGCTGTAAACACTCAGGCTGCCCAAACAAAACACACAAATCTCATGTGTACCAATGAGATTTGTGACAAAAATTAACACAACTGACGTAGTATTTTAATGCCTAACCACTTCACCACAATGGCAGCTGCAGACTGAAGCTCAGTTATAAACGACACTGCAATTCAGACAGTTTTATCACCATCCCATATGGAGAGAGAGGACAAGACAGACCGCAGCAGCTGCCCCATATTCTGAAACTGTATCCACACTCCATGTGACAAGGCTTTCCTGGGTAGCCCAGCTTTGTGCGAGTGTTCGTATCCAATTCACATGCAATCTAACTCATTAAAAAAGGCTGTGATTTACTCAACTGCTGCGCATATAATGTTCCTGTGACTCTAGATGCTGCCAGCTGCATGTGAATCACTGTGCAAGAATTTTTGTGAGTAAAAACCTCTAGTTTGTGTGGAGAATTCACACAGTCAAAGTATAAATCTAAGAATTCATAATAAAAGTAGCCTTCAATGAGCCTTATCTGGAATAGTTTCAGGTCTGGATACACTATGCACAATCCATAGCTAGACTTCAGGCAAGAGCGTTATCTGCTAGAATGATAGAGACAATGTAAAACACAGCCAGGCTGACATTAGAGCAGACAAACTGCCTTTTGTACTCTGCTGAAATAATAGTTGCCTTTTCCGCAGTCACATGGTTCGGGGAAAAGGTATACAAGCACATTCTTGCAAACCCAAGGCCATGTGTGAAGGGTACCGAGATAATATTTTTCTGTGGCATTTTTTTCAGTTGTGAAAAAAAAATGTGTGCTGTATCATGACACATATGTGCAATTTGATTTCATGAAAAAGTTGTTTTCTGTTAAATTAAGACTGCCTTGATCTATGCCTTTTAGGTAAATAATTCCTTTAATAAAAAGCAGTAACTTGCGTGTTAAAGTGCCAAACAACTAGGTGTCAACATGTTACACTTCTTGATTTAACAATATGCAATGTAAAGTCTTGTATACCAGTCGTCTGAAAATGCCGTCGATCCAATGTTTTAAACACCCACACGGCACAAATTCATGCATGTACTTTGCTAGATCAACAAAACAACCAAATACTTAAATCCACTGACCTACTAAACTCAAAACAACACTGCACAGTGTGAATTTAATAATTGTAAGTCAAGTATTAGAAGGACAAAAAGGAGGAATTATGTTGAGATCAGATTACTTAGCCTCTTACTCAACCGCTTCAATTTGGAGTTTGGGAAAAGTGTATGAAAGGCAAATGTGTAAAACTACCAAGACCGCTGGGAACTGTGCCAGAAATGTTAATGGGGAAAGCACAAGCACGGTGGAACATGCTAGAATATAATCTTTCTGTATTGCACAAAGCAGCATTTACAGCAAGTCTGGCATTGAAAAACTATAATTCACGCTTTCTGCGTGTGGATGGAGGGAACGCTGACCTACTTTTGAGTCGTTATGCAACATCTGGCAGAAGACTCCTTGTGAAGGCTCAAAAGCTCAACTCCTCCACATGGTTAGGTCCACCACACTCACCGTTGCCTTACTCCTCTCTCATCGCTCACTTAGACCAACACTCTCAGGCAAGCCACACCCTCTGCTCACTAGACAATTCTTTAATACAGAGGTGTCGCCTTAATCACAGCTGTGATGAATTAATAATCTTCTGGTTATGGATCAGGTTAGTGACCAGCACGCATACAGGAATTTGTGTGTAGACCAAAAAGCCAAGCAGACTTGATGAGCTGTGGTTATATGGGCAAAAGCTTGAAAAACAGGAAACAAAGGACAGAGAACAAAAGCACAAAAGAGAAAGAGTGAGATTGTGCACAACTTTGTCACAGAGGGTAGCTCTGAATGTATTTTCTCTCTCCATATTTCCATCTGATTAGTCAGGCACAAAAGTGCAGTTCTGACACTGAACATTCAATGCTTGTTAGACACCCCTCCAGTGGTAAAAACGAGGCATTGCTGGATATTTCACCCGGTGTTCTGTGTGGAAAATTACCACTTAAATGTAACACATACAAAAGGAATCCCATAAGGAGGTGACAATAAAAAAATTAAGCTGGCAGTTAACATTGTATTGGTTATGCGTTTATAAAAAAAAAGAAAGAAAAAAAAGAAATAGTACAAATTAGCCTATACATTTAATCAAAGCAGTACCAGACTTGAGATACTATAGCACCTAAAATAGATTCTACAGAACAGATTTTTAAAAATGAAGAAGCTGTCAAATGTGTTCTGAGAAATCAGAAAACCCCCGGATTCAAAAACTACAGCTCATTTCGATACCGCGCAAGGAAGTAGAAAGGAGAATGTCTGCCGCTGGCCGCTCAGACAATAAGAATGTTTATAAATCACCTACTTTATCAGCCTTAAGGCAAATATATATGTATTCCAAATTCTTAAAACGATTAATTTAGAGAATTGTATGTGGGAATTTCCCACGTGGTTGCCGGCTACAGAACCGGATTACAGGCACAGCAGGTCACATACTACAATGACATAAGGCAACTGAAGCACTTCAGGAAATCCGAAACGTTAAGAATCGGCTAGACAATTTCCTTTTACTAGAGGATCGATACAGTACTGTGCCGACAGCAACAGTGACGCGTCAATATTATGTCGACAGTGGTCACAGCCCATAAAATCTGACACAATATGGCACTATATGGAGGCTGAGTAGAGGACAGAGTGTACCCATGCTGGGTTTAACACTTTGCCATCCCCCCAGTGGGCAAGTCTTCTGATTGGCCATCCAATAGCTATCTTATGTTTGTCTATTCGCTGCAAAGCAATGTCATTAATCTGCCGTCCTCCTCCTCCAGTAGAAAGGCTAATGTACCGGAGCCATGATGCCTGGCGATGAGCCAGAAGTCATATAGCTAGTCTGGACATAGAACCTGCCACCAGAAACTGGGTCAGGAACGAGAGCCTCCCAGGAATCTGATTAACTCGACTTTTACATGGATTAAAAACGCAGACAATAGACATGCTTTAGCCTGGAAGGGAGGTAGACATCCAGGAGGAGTGAAGCAGCTAGCAACCTCCAGAAAGATGAAAAGCTCAGGCACGCTCGGAAGCTAGAGCATGTTAGCCTTCTAACTAGGCAACCTGCTGCTTAGCTGGGATGGGGAGCCATGAGACAGCCACGCCGGCTCAGCTCGTGAACTGAACCGGAGCCATGTCGAACACATTCGGCCGTTTTCCTGTGTTGATCAACGCTGGAACTAGTTAAACTATTCCGTTATCTGGAAATACGAGCTAGCTTAAATATCCGCATCGTTAGTTAACGCTAACGTTAGCTGCATGGTGAAAGTGGCGGTTTGTGTGACGCTGTCCGCGCCCGTTACAAGACCCGTTTCCAGCAGTTTCGAAGCACAGCAAAGACAACAGCCCACACTGCCATTCATTCTAAGCGGAAAATAAAACATATAAAACACACTAGTATTCAGTGTAACCAGTGACAGATTTAACGGTTTCCCCTGAGACACGTTAACGTTACTTGACAAAGACGTCAAACGGCACAAAACCAAAGTGTAAAAAATCTTACCTGAGGCGTTTGACAGCAAACGATATTAGACATATTTAATGCGAATTCAAAGTTGTTTGGTTCGGCTTAGAAGAAAGACGCAACGCGACTACAGGCACGGCTTGTGGGGCTGGCGGTAGCTGGGTGTTCGCTCTCTGTCGGAGAAGCACGTCCACACACTCTCAGGGCTGGACTGGCTCTGACGGAATGGCCGGCTGCTGACGGGGAACGGCGCGCGCGCGGCCGAAAAAAAACCTGAGCGACTGCCACGCCACGTGTGACGTAACCGGCGGTGGGCGGCCCTTCAACGCCTACTCCTTCTGAGAGTGATGAAATCCAGCGTGTACCAGCGTGCGTGTGTGTGCGTGTGTGTGTGTGTGTGTGTGTGTGTGTGTGTGTGTGTGTGTGTGTGCGTGCGTGCGTGCGTGTGTGTGTGTTTGTGTGTGTGGATCCTACAACATGTATGGTGGATACAATAATCTAATGGAAGTGCTTTTTCCAGGAATTATTATTTAAAAACCTTCTATGGTCATGGTACTATTCATGTTATACACTGGCAGTGATGGAGGAGGCAAGTAAGGGATTTAATCCTTTACAGTAAAACAGCATTGTCTAAATACGTCATAATGATTAACACTTTGATTCAATGGCCCCATACAGTAAACGCATCAGCAAATACAATCCATTGACAAACTGTATAATAAGATGACATTTGCATACCTTCAGCATGCATCTGATAGAGCACAAGAACAACTTTGTCGGCTGCAACTCATCCGTGATGCAGATAAAACACGATTTATGTTCTTTACCAAAAACAATAATATCAGTATTGTCTGAGAACCTTATTACCAGGAACAGAAACCTGGGGTTTTTAATCCAGTATTTTAATGCCCCTGCTCATTGTTTTCACATGCTGGATAGTGTGTATCACAGGGTTCTGAGATTGGCCAGAGATCTGTAATCTCAATGGGACTAACCTAGTTGGATAAAGGCGAGATAAAATAAATAAATATGTTGGCTAATCAGCATTTTCGTGTTGGTAATGATGGAACTTTTCGACTTCTTTGTATGTGGGATAGACCAATTATCGCTCTGGCTGGTTATCGGGGGCCTATATTTAGTATTTTTCTAATTATCGGTATCAATGTGTTTTTGTGTCCAATTACTGTTAAAATGAAATAATATTTTTTCCCTGATGCAGCTTTTTTTTTTTTTGTCTGTAGCCATCTGTGGTATTGCTCAATTTCCCACCCACAGCACTATCTGATTGTTTACACACCACAGGCAACCCTCCAAACTCTGAATAATCTGTGTATGGTTTATTTTGACCGTCTTGGGGTGAACGGCATTTTCATACTATGCACACCGGTCACTGAATAACTTGCAAGGAAATCTGAAATTAGTCACATTTGTATCCATTGATGAATTTAAGGGCATCATTAGAAATGTGGTGAATGAGGCTGTGGTTGTTTTTCATGTTCTTCTGTTTTTTTCTGGAAATTTGTAGATCACGCTATACATGCTGCATTTTAATGTGTCGTGATTTTGGCCAGCTATCTCTTGTAAAAAAATTATTTCAGTGGGACTTCCTGATCAAATTAAGGTGAATTAAAACAACAGTGAACTATTTTTTTCTTTTTATTGTTGATTGTTTGCATCATGGTAGAAGAAGTTCTAAAATTATTAGAATTTTAGAAGTTTTGAATTAGCTAAGTTTGCCTTAAAAGTAGGCCCAAACCTGTCTATGAATGAAGCCTCGAGGCAGTGGCAATTCAACACCACTCATTGCACAGCACATCCGACTTTGATCAAAACCCTGAGACCTCGACAAGCAGCAAAGAAAATGAGACAGACAAAAGATGAAATCAACAAGGAAAATAGGCGCCTCAAATGTGAAGGCATACTGAAGTGTCAGTGTTCTTGATTAAATGTATCGAAGTAATGAATATTCAACTTTGCCTTCAAATGTGACGCTACAGAGCAGATTAGCTACCAAATATTCCTGTCTATCCAATAGGGTCCTTCAACAGGTTGGATGCTGTCTTAGTTCAATCCAGCGCCGCTTGTGAAAGTGGAGCCAGCGTTGCCTCTCTGCCTTTTGCTCATCATGTCTGTATGGATTTCTCAATTACATTTCATGTCTTCTGTATTTTGAATGCATTACCCATTCGATTTAAGCTGCAACTGTGCCAGATCTTCTTGCCATTTGTGATATCCTCCTCTCCGCGTGTCTATGAGCGATGGCAGCTCACCGGTATGAGCACTCTTCCATAAGTAGTTTGATTTCGATTAAGAAGGAACATCCAGGCTCAACCCTCACTGCTACTGCACAGACGTCATCTAGCGGAAGGAGAACTCATTCACCTGACTGAATAGCTTATTACTACCTCAGTACGTCAGTAATTAGATTAGGGGATAAAGAATCGCTTCAACACCAGTGTATAAGCCAGCCTTTGTATCTGCATGAGGAGTGAGGAGTGTGTGCATGTCTGTGTTTTCCTGCATGTGCGGTTGTTTGTGAAAGCCCGGCACCAAATGTAACTCAGTGACAGGAGCACAGGCCCATTTAGCCGTGGCCTCAAAAGCACACTGACCATTGTGCTGAAAGCCACAGTGATAACAAGCAAAGCCAGGGGTCCAGTAAACGCAGATTAGGTTTATCAACACAAAGTAATCTCGTCATAACACCTCTTGTGCGGGTATTGTTACCCCAGCGTGTTGTGCTTCCATCCATGAGCGGGTGACATTCCTGACAAGGTTAGAGGAGTTATTGCTGGCTCACGCATGGGCAAGAAAATGAGCAGCTGCTTTCCATGGATGGTCACCTGTATCGTATTTCACCTCCATTTCCTTTTTGTAGCTGTGTCTGTGGGTGTGTGCTCGGACTGGAAGCCGACCAGTTTTAAGGTCATATCACCAAGGATGTTTTGAACAAAACCAACGGAAATAAGAAACATTCACTTCATGCCAAAAATATGCTAATGCAAATTTAAATGTAAAAGCCTGCAGCTGGTATAATACTAATGGCTGTAATCCATGAATTACTGTACCTAGCTGTGCAAACCCCGAATCAGCACAGCTCCTTCCTTCAACTCAACATGCCTCTTTAGAGTCACTCTCAGTTTTGCCTCTGCAAAGGCTCCTTTGGGACGTCTGACCTCAGCATTATCTTGACTGTCTGCAAAGGTGAATGAAGATCCCTGGCAAGCAATCAGTCCGTCTCCTCAACACAGCGTCTGGAGCCGCAGACAGGCAAGAGGTGATTACAGCCGATGGAGTGCAGCCAACGGTTTCGGGCCGACTTATTAGTTTCTTACGGAGGTGTTTTTAGGGATTGGATTGGGATCAAAAAGTGGGAAACAGACTGAAGAAATTGACAAATTAAAGTGGTATTCAAAGGGATATTTCCATTTGCCTTTGCGGGGTTTAATTCTGCAGGCAGATAAAGAAAGAGGCCACAGCAGCCTGTGAAATATACAATATTTAATCGTTGGTGAGACGTGTGGATTCGTCTTTATGGTCTTTTCTGAGGTGGTAGTTTATGGTATATTTGCTGTATTTGAAGCACATGGTATTCTGCTTCTTTACCTTGAATATGAGTGGACGAATTCTACCTTGAAATGTAATGCAATCTAGAAACACCACAACAACACAGCAACATTAACAAAAAATTAACATCTGAAGTTTCAAAATGAATTGAACATGACACACAACATAGAGAAAAAAGATATTATTTGTAGCACACCTGTTTGTTGACGATTGATTCATTGATTAGCTAATTTGGTTCTTAGCTGGGTGCATAAAATAGAGAGCTATGATTGGCCAGCAGATCTGAGACGATGTAGGGGAGGAGTAGCTCCAGAATGTAACCCGGTGCCATGCAGTGCTTTAAGAACAAATAAAATTATCTTTACGTCAATCCTGTACTTCACTGGTAGCCGGTAAAGATAGGCCAGTACAGTACAGATATGATCTCTTCCCCTCGTACCAGTGAGGAGTCTCGCTGCTGCTGATAGCTGTTATCAGATTCTTAAATGTTTGCGGTTACCATCAGGGAGGGTGAGGTGAGGGTTGTTTACTTCTTTGCTATCTACAACTGCACTCTTGAGGGCCTTTAATGACCAAACATGTAATGTGTCAAAAAAAAAACATTATTTCATTAACTACAATCTGCATATAGCATATAGACGCCTGCAACTTATAAAAGCACAAACACCATCAGGACCTTGAATAAGATGTTTATACCGCCTCCACTACTACACTGAAACATGCACATCTGTTTTCTGAAAGTGTCCTCTGAAATGGATAAAACAACATTATTGCACTGTAGGTTGTGATCCGCCCGTCTTTCGATATAATTTCAAGCTTCTGCGAAAAGGACACGTGGCTCACAAACCAGTGCCTTATGTTCATTATATCTATAGTTAATGTGGCTCTCTCCAGTCATACATATAGACAGGCAGGTGGAAATCTTCAGTTAAAATCTTCGCCCCGCTGATGTTTTTACCTCTCACTTGTTATTACTGAATCGTGAATCAGCTGCAAAAAACCTGCGTGGGTGTGTATGTTGCCATCGTCTAATTCCAACACAAAGGAGACGGCCTTGCTTTTGCTGAGTCATCTTGTAAACTCTGCCGCCCCCCTCATTCTTTCATTCTACAGAGATTTGTTCAGTGAGGCTGCATAAATGTGTTCTGACAAGGACACTATGAATATTTTAGGTATCTGGGCCCAGCAGTAACACGTGGCTGCCACTGCTGTGCGGAAGCAGTCGAGGCGAGCAGGAGGCTTATGAAGAATTTAGAGTGACACTGCAATGTTGCTTATTTTCCTTTATAAGAAATACTTTAATGCCACCAATGCTGAGTAACATGAGACAGCACAGAGCTTCTTTGTCATCATTTGTGTTCTGTAACAATTAAGTACATCTTCAGATTCAGATTCAGATAACGTTATAAATCCCACCGGGGGGTAATTTGTCTGAGCAGCTTGCCTCGCACACATACTAAACCATACAGTAACATGTAGATACAGAGATAGCTAGATGAGTAAGAAATACAATAAGAATGCAATTCAATGCAATACAATATGCCAAGGAGTTCAGTGGAATAACAAAATAAATAGATAAATATAATAAATAGAAGATGTTAATTAATAATTTGATCATCAATTTATACAATAAAAAACAGTAAAATCGATATAAAAAAAAACATCTGCATAGAATTTAAAAAATGACCTGCAGAGGAACTAAAAGATTTCGAGTAGAAAGGAAAATGTCTGTACATCAATTCAGTATACTGTATTGATTTACTGACATCTTCCAACTTGTTTTGCAATCCCAGCAGCATGGCACATACTTCAAAATGTTCCTGCCCTCCTACCCCTCTCTCCAGGGCATGGAAAAATTAGAACAGCACCACGTGAGTGTGCAGTTACATAGTCCTCTGATAAGGCACTGATAAACCGTGAAAGTCATTAAGTTAACCTTCTTGTGACAGACCAATCACACTGACGAAACAGAGGCAGTGGGCTTTTAGTGTTGCTAGCTCAAAGGTGAAGAGAACGTCGTGTCATTTTAGTTTAGTGGCGTACCTGTATGACCACCATGTATGTGAAACGGGACATCACGCTACTCACTGAAAATCCAGAGAATGATGATTGTTTCCTAAGAATCCAGCGTGTCATGTTTTGCTAACACAGATATGATCTGTTCTCCTCTTTTTTTCATCCTGTCTCTTAAAGGCACATTGCCACTGTTGTAGAAATCAAATATGTTTTTGGGGTGCTTCATGATAATTCAGTCAATACTTATTAACATCCAGGACTCCTTCCTAATTTTAGATGTCAGCTATACCGGTCTATAGACATTAGTGCTGCAGGGATGATGCATTGTTGCAGGCTCACCCACAAGTTAGCATCACCCTGGTTTCACTTTTAACAGAACATCCTTTGGTACCCTGTGGCCTGTGGGGATTTTTCAGTTGGATAATTGAATTATTGCAGAGAATTAACTCTGTGGCAAACACAAGTTTATGATTTTTGTTCAGCAAGATAATATTCACATAGGAACACCACTGCAATGATTTTCTAAGCATGAATGAAATCGCCAGAGGTGCAAAGCTGATGTAAGCCTACAAACAAACTACTTTGGGTAACATGACTTCAACGTCACCACCTCTCAGCTTTTTACTATACTATACACTCTTAGATACAAAAGCAGCTAGCTGAAGCATAGCTAGTGTACTGTAGAGTAGTGTGGTAGGGTGTGTGCTCAAACAGCACATTTAGGCCTCATTTAACTAAGAATCACCCATGAAAAACAGATGTAAAGTCGACTTTTTACAAGCGCTACATTGTCAGTTTGAACCGGCACCACTCTGCAACATGCAACCCATGAAAATAGGCAACAAAGTGAGCTATCAGTTACAGTTAGATGATAAGTTACGGCGAACACCTTGTGCTGTAACTGATAATTGTGACCATGCACGTCCACAAAGGCTCACTGTAGTCTTTCCCACAGAACTGTGCCAGGCTCTCCTCTGGTCCCAGCGGGAGGAAGAGTCACAAGAGTGTCACAAGATTCGAGCTTTCTGTCCCATTTAAGAACACAAGGTCCCTCTCAGGCTCTCTCTTTTCATACCCTCCACCCTCCTGTGGTCGGTGCCTCTCTTAGGAAGTGGGTCAGTTCAGTGAGAATAGAACACACACACACACACACACACGCACATGCAGACATGCACACATGCACAATCCAGATTTTATTGGAATAAAAGACTTGATTAATGGCACACTGAGCTGCTGTCTTGACCTAGTGTTTGATCGTGCATTGATCTCCCTGGAGGGAACACTGGCTTCCTGTAAATGTACTACGTGCTCTGATTAACTCAGAAACAACAGTCTGTGTTTTGATTAGAGTACTGGAGTTGCCTCTCTCTCTTATTTGGCCAGAAGGTTTCTAATCATCTTCGCTAACAAGGGACTATTCCCACCTCTACCCACTACACAAAATGCTGTAATTATATCAAACTGGCACCGAAATGTAACTGTTTTTGGAAATCAATCAAGGGACTGTGTGACACCACTCAAGACATTCACATGTGACTGTTCGCCTTGCGTTATTACAGGTTGGTTCAGAGTTCGTGATCCTTGAACCCCATTTGCGTCATGTCTTGCCTCAGACCTCTGCATTTACACAATGATATGACACCAGCCTCACCACATCTTTCTCAGCCCCTTATCAAGTGTGAAACATGACAGATAACCACCACTGTCCCCAACAAAACAATAGCTGGCTCCGGGGCAAATTAACGCATTTATCTTTTGGAATTTACCTAAGTTGGGCTAGTTTTACATTGAAAAGGTAACAAACAAAAAAAAGCACATTTCAACAACCAATGGGATTGGTGCAAGATCACAAAATACCTGACAGGAGGAGCCTTGTGGTCAATCTTCATGAAGCAAATAAAAGGTTCTTCAAACAGGAGCTATTTGGTGTGTGGATTTCTCCTTTTTTTTCCAGTCTTCCAACAGTCTTATTTTTCATGTGATAATGTGATTAGTGCATGTAAATTGTTACATAAGTAAAGGAGCATTAATATGATAAAAAATATTTTACATAAAATAACGTGAAAAGAATTATAATAATACATTAAACAACAACAGTAATCATAATAATAAAAACTGTATTTACAATGTGACTATTTAAATAAGAGAGTTGGGCAGTATGTACAAGAAATGCATGTGTAAAAATATTGCCTATAAAGAAGTATGGTCCAGAGTGTTTAAGTTTGTAGGAACATGTCAACAAGTCAATCAACAAGCAGCCTCTGGGGCACAGAACTGCTCTTTGATGGCAGCACAGAAAAGAAGGGTCACTTCATATAATCAATTACTTTAAAACACATCACATCACCGTGTAATGATTTATGCAGTTGTTGAGGTAGACATTTGTGTATTCATGTGAGCTTGTGACTTTGTTCGATTTGCATGTAAATCATTGGATGTAATGTGCACGATCAGACAAAACACGATCTTACATGGTGTCCATGCTCCTGACCTGAGACGGCACCGATTTAAAGGCATGCAAATCTGTGGACTTGCACGTGACAGACGTTTGGTCCTGTGCAGATAATTCTGGTCACTCCTCCACTCCTCTCTGCCTCTCTCATCTCTCTCTTTTCATCCTATGATTCTTCCCTCTCTTGTTGTGAATAGGGCTTGTGCCTAAAGTGATGGCGATTCGCTAGATGCTCATTTCTTTGAAACATAAATAACATCACTCATCCTTTTTACTCGTTACGTCACCAGCCCGTATTTTAATCTGATGCTGTGTCTCACTGAGCTCTCGTCTCTATTTCTTGCGACTGTAAAGTCAGGATTATCTCAGCTGAACTCATAACTCACGTGTGTTGTCGGAAGAAGTAACATTGCAGTTAAAAAGCTCAATATCAGTGACATCACATTGAAGCCTCAAGTCAATACTGCAGGAGCAAACGCATCATCAAAGAAACACATGCTCACAGCTAGAAATGAATATAAATTATTTATAATGGAATCAACATCACAAGACTACAATTTTTCTGTATTCCCACAGCAGATTCCTCTGGGTTTTATTACTTATTTACTTATTTACTCCCGGACAAGTGGCTGGGTGGAGAGAGGACATCAAAAACAAAATAGAGAAGCGAACACGGCAGCTCCCCTCTGCTTCTTAAAATGGAAACTGGAGCTCAACACAACCTCAAGGCTCTCATCATCTCTTGATCTTTTCCCTCTATGTTTAGACTGTTTAGACTTTTACAGTCACATTAGCTGATGTGTGAATGGTTAGTTCATCACCTCGGTACATACAGTATGTCTGCATATATTCCTAATCCCTAACATCCTAACCGAGATAAAGTATTACTCAAAGAGTAATTACACATTAAAGTGTGTTGACAGGTCTTCAGGAGTACTACTGCATATGTGAAAAAAAGTAGTTTGATGCCTTCTGTGGTAACACAGTCGCAAGAATGATTTCTAGCTAAGTATGTTTCTGCATTTCAAAATTGACATTTCTTTATGTTGCAACTTAACGTACATTGAGGTTTCATTTTAAATCTCTCTGTTGTCGGCACGAGGCTTAAGCTCTACTTAGGTTTATCCACTGGTGTAACACTGCACTCTTATAACACTTTTGAATTCATGGGCAGTTTAAAAACAAATTATCAAAATCTGTACAGCAGAACCAGAGATGTCGCCTTCTTTATTCCACACATTTGTCTTCCTTTTCAAATACTGGTGCCTACATTACCCACAGTGCAACTGTGCCACTGAGTGACATCACTGGAGGCAATTTATCAGATTACATGCAGCATCCTCTGGAGCCACAAAGTGCTATTTACTACATTTTTTCGCATTTGCAGTAGTACTCACCATGACCCGTAAATACACTTTAGTGTGTAAAACTGGCGGAGTAACCCTTTCAGTTACTCATGGTTTAGTTCAATTTGATCTATATTCTATTTTACATGTTAAAAGCCATAAACCTCTCTCTGATACACTGAATTGAACTCCACGGACTATACCTTTATACCCCACCTGGCCTTTGTTTTTTAATTCCTCTGTGTCCCTCTTAACGAGAATTTAATATCTCACAGCTTTTCTCAAAACACACTTCAGTCATAGTGACCGAGGGGTGTTGAGAAAAGCTGCCAGCACTACCTAATTAGTTGTGTACCGACAATGAGTTGGCAACTCATCACGTAACAAGCAAGATAGCAGCATAGGGAATACTGCAATGATACACATTAGTGTTGTGCACTGCTGACAATGGTAGCCAGCAACCTGTTTGTTGATAGCTTTATCAGCGGCTGTTTGATAATATGTTTGCAATATAGCCATCTCTGTTATCAGCACTGATTATGAGGTTTTATGAGTCCTCGCCAATCTCATTTTAATCGCCATAAATCCTTGGACAATAAATCATCCACTTCCTTCACTAGAATAATGATTTGAATAACCATGATGACAGTGTAAAGAAGCTGTGAGATACTTTGGATTGTCACTGCACATGAAGTTAATCCTTATTCTGTGCACACTCAGTGTTGTTCAGAGGGAATTTCCCAATGTCTAACTGAGCCATTTCCTCAGAGTGCCAACAACTAGGGCTTAAAGTGGAGTTGCTGATGTTGCAACAAGGCTTTTGTGTGTTTGACCTGCTGAGGGGGTTATCCCTAAAAACAGGTGTTTGAATTGAATTGTGACCCAGATAATATAATATTGTAGGTCAAACTTCAGTAAGTCGAGGCCGGCACACACAATTTAAGCAAACGTATAGATCTGTGTGCACTCAGTGGCTCCTGGCCATTGATAATATTCTCTTTAAGTGGTTTAACTTCTAACCAGTGTGCTTCCAGGAAAGACACCATACTTTGACCCCACATTCATCCAGTTATAGCCAGATTTATTGGCAACTCACACCACCAGTGTCACATGCAGAACTTTGCTAATCCAAGTATTTACTTTACAAAAAGATCTGAATCATTGTTTACACAGACTGATTGTGGATGATACGCAGTATATCTTATAATCCAGTCATACTGGCGGGAGCTGCATCGAGGCACTGTAGTAGCACACTAGTATCTAAGTTGAACCTGAGATTCATCCTTATCAGCTCAGCTGTCTAGGTCAGGGAGCTTAACTTATTATTCAAGGGTGCCACAATAGACTGAAACATTTCAGGTTTTCTACTGATTAACAGGAGAAATGACTGAACACAGAGTCACAACACTAGTTGAATAGTGAGAGTGCCAGAGTTTATTGGCGGTATAAGTAGGTCTGGACATTTGTAGTCATGTCCTTTCGATGGCAGTTGACCTGGATAACTCCGCCAAGGAGGTTATGTTTTGTCGCATGTCCGTTTATTTGTTTATTTTGTTGGTTGGTTTGTCAGCAGGATTACACAAAAACTACTGAACTGATTTCGACAAAACTTGGATGGCGGATGGCTCTCGACCCAGATTGGACCCCATTAACTTTTGGTATGGAACCAGATAAAAGAGGGCCCAGGAGTTTGTTTCAGTTTCTGGACATTTTTCTCACTTTCTCAGTGAATGATGTATGGGTCTTGATGAAAAAATCTGGCATACTTAGGTGCTTGGTATGCAAATCTGGTGAGCTCAAATTATGGTTGGACAGTTTCTAAGCGGTTTAAAAGTTAAAGTAATACAGGGCTATAGCGTTCGATGTATCCGGTGCCCAGGTCAAGCTAATCAGTCTCCATCTCATCAGGTCCAGATCTTCATCATTATCCTCATGCCTCATGCCTAGTGTCTAGGCTCCATCAGAGTCTCCTATCACAACATCACCCTCCCTCTTAAATTACAATGGGCATGATGGGGCCTAATTGCAAAAAACTCATTTTTCTTATCTGATGTGCATACTCCAATGAATACTTTAATAATTTAATAATGGAGACCTGATGTGTGCCTGATGAGCGCAGCATCCAAGACTGGGTATAGGGGAGTAGGAGGTCAGACAGATATTGAGGGGGGGTTTATAGGTCAGGAGGAGAATTTTGTAGGTGATGCATGCGAGAGTGGGGTTGATGTGTCGCCAGGGCTTGGTGCAGGTGAGGACCCTGGCAGCAGAGTTATGCATATACTGGAGCCTGTCCAGGGTTTTGGAAGGGAGCCCGGACAGGACTCCATTATAGTTGTCTAGGCAGGAGGTGATATGGGCATGGATGAGGGTCTCAGCCACCAGTTGGGAGATGGAGGGCAGGAGTCTGGAGATGTTTTTCAAATGATAAAAAACTGTGATGGATTTTATGTGTGATTGAAAGGATAGAGTGGAATCGAAGATGACACCCAGGTTGCGGACTTCTGTGGATGGGGAGACAGAGGAGCCGTCCACATCCAGGAGCGCCTTGGATGCCACAACCATGAGCTCTGTTATGGGAATGGGCGAATGGTTTTGTGCAGAGATATAATTGAGTGTCATCAGCAGGGGAGTGAAAGTTGACCCCGTGTTATCTGACCAAGGGGGAGCATGTAGATGGGGAAGAGAAGGGGTCTAAGCACAGAGCCTTGAGGCACGCCTTGGTTGACTGGGGCTGTGGTGGAACTGGAGTCGGATAGGCGTGTAAGGAGGATGGTGTGGGAGATTGTGTCGAAGGCTGCAGAGAGGTTCAGGAGGATCAGAATACTAATGTGGCCAGAATCGGCAGCTAAGAGGAGATCGTTGGTGATCTTGATGAAGACAGTTTCTGTGCTATGGCGTGCCCTGAAATGAGACTGAAGGGGTTCATAGAGCTCATGGTTGGACATGTGCTGCAACTGCTCTTTCCAGAATTTTGCTTAGGAAAGGAGGGTTGGAGATCAGCCGGTATTTGTGTAAGTCATCTGGGTCCAGACCTGGCCGTTTTGAAGATGGACGGTACCATGCCAGATTCTAGGGACAAGTTGATAATGTCCACCATGAGGGGGCACAGGGCAAGCTGGAAAGACTTCACCAGAGTTGTTGGCATGGGGTCCAGAGAGCATGTAGAGGCTTTGGCCTGGGACACCAACTTAGCAACAGAAATAGACTTCACAGGAAAGAAGGAGGAGAGAGGGCACTGGAGCCACCAACTGATAGTGGGCCACCAGCCTATTCAGTGAGGTGTCGAAGGGGTCAGAGGCCAGGTGGGATTCCAGGATGTCGGGCAGGGCCAGAGTGTTCACTGTCTTGATGTTCCTGTATGTGATGTTACGAGTCATGCGCTGCTTGGGCACAGGGACAGGAACAGGACGGCATAGTGGTCAGAAACAGCAAGGTCCAGGCACTGTAGATGGGAGGGAGCGGTGCCAGTGGATTTTAACAATAGTATTTAATCAAAACACAGTCTCTTCTGATTGAAACTGGATTCAGCTATTCTAGTTCCTGCATGCATTTGCTTCTTTAGATCGAATTTGTGCAGAATTTTGATGAGAAAGGGAATAAGTAATTCTATAGATGTGCACTATCTTTAGACCTGTACTATTTGGATACGCTTCACAATTGCTTCGGTGTTAGATGCCTCACACAGAGAATCTGTGAGCGCATTCACCAATGACAATCAAGTTTTTAACCTTGTTGACCTGCCCAAATGGTGTTATATAAGGAACCCAGTCAACTTGCATAGTGGAGCATTCCATCTCTTTCGCATAACTTAGCTGGGAACCAGGCTGTATTCAGAAGAAGACAGGTCTGCAGACGTGGCTTATTATCGTCTTTCCGACATTCAAAAAATGCAGGTACATTTCAGCTGCTGTGGAATGGTGGTTGGGGCTAGAATCGGAGTGAGCTGTTAGCCCCGGGCTAAGAATGCATTTGCACTGGCACATTTCAACCCTGTTGATGGATATGTGGTAGGTCTGTCACGATACGTACATACGACACACACTTGTGTTGTTCGTAATGTTTTACGAACTGCTTTGTCCGGGTAGTCTGAGCTAACAGAGGCTTAGCATTCTGTGTGAGAGACATCAGCTACAGAGGTAAACACTGGCACTGATGTTTCCTGTTTAAATGCAGAAGCAGCCCAAACAGAAGCACAGACAGTGGCCTTGATCATGCGTCTTGCATTCTCTACTCATTCAAGTACATAATGACGACCACGTGCTAATCTTGTGGACATTTTCTGCAGATCGTCCTCCATTGTGCTGTTGTGTTAGTCAAGCAGCGACTGCTTTATCATTGTCACCTGTGTATGTTTTTTTGTTTTGGCACCAACAGCAAATGTCAGCAGGCATATTCCACCGTGGCAGACCATAATATTTACTTTAGAAATTAGATCATAACACACTCAAGACTGTCTCGCTCTATATCAATATGAAAATACGTAATTGAACGTGGCACAACAATACCATGAAATTGCATTTAGGGAAAATAACAAATTCATGAGAAATCAATCTGCATGATGGTGCACAAATAAGATGTACAAAAACATACAAACATACAAAATTGTAAAGACTGGCTTGAAGAATTAAAAATAAAAAATAATTTTAAAAAAAGGTGTATTTATCAAGGGTCACACTTTGATTGCTATTAACTGATAAATGTTCAAGTTTGGCCTTATGGTTCAGTGTTGAACCTTTTAAACTACTGTTGATTATTATAATATTTTAATTGCATAGGTAAATGACTTGCACGCAGCATGCAAGTAAGAATTGAGAAGTCAGAAGTTTTTTGATTACATGCTTGTGAAAAATAACCTTCTGTTCAGAGCGAGTGAAAGTGAATATAACTATAGTTAAAGAGAGCGACAGAGGTATTTTGCTATTCAAGTAATTACAAAGACAGTGAATAAATTGCAGTGGCCACACAGCAACGTGAGCTGCATCCAAAGATCAATTGTCAGGGTTTTTGTTGTAGATGCATTGATGCACAACTGCCTCTGCACCTCCCGTCTGTCTCAATGTCACATTCCAGAATGTTGATATTTTGACCATGATCTCGTGTTTAGGCCAAAAACAATCACTCCGCTTTACAAACCTATCTTTGGCATTCCTAAAGGTCTCACCAAGCTGTTTTCATGTTAAATAGAATGACAACAGGGCTCACTGTGAGACTGAGAACAGGTCACAGTTTTTAACTTAAGTCAGCTGGAACGATAACGTGTTCTCGGTCAAGTTTATCATCACTTCCTTCTCTGGTTTGGTAAAAGGGGATTATTAAAATAGCATTTGTTTTTCCCAATTACACTAAGTTTATTACATTTTGGTGGTTTAGGAGAAAGAATTCAAGAAAACCACTTTTTGGAATGCTTGAGCTAAAATGGAAAATTTCAACCTCTGACTGCACCACAGATGTAGCATTGATGACTGGAGGCAGAGTAAACGACCCTGATCTGTTCTCTTTAAGAGTCAACTCAACGTTGTTCAAAAACAAACAGTGGGTTCATGGAAATTATTTTCGAATGATGCATTTATAGTTGGATTTGATCCAAAGGCCAGAAAGGTGCATTTTGTTGGAGAAACAGCCCTAAGCAAATTAAATATACTTCCACTGGCTGCTGGAGGAAGTTGACTGTCTTTGACGTTTTTTACTGAAATCAGTATCAGACACCCGAATTCGATGACAGTGATTACTCATCAGAAAACAATGAGACTGACACAAACCAGACTGTCAAATCACACTATGCTTCAGGCTAGGAAACAACAAAGCAATCATACGTAACAGTTGGGCCAACAGCAATTTAACAGAGGAATGTTGCATGACCACAAAATGCCTTCCTGTGAAGAGTAGGAGATCATTTAGTGTGTGTGTGTGTGTGTGTGTGTGTGTGTGTGTGTGTGTGTGTGT